>VOMN01025234.1:0-30275 GCA_014899125.1 Orchestia grillus
GATGGCTACCTAAGCTGTGCTTAACTCTTAAGGACGAAATTATTTTGGTGCTGTTACATTCAGCTTTGTACGTATATTAGCTGCAGCCTTATGTGTATGTGCACTAAGGTTGCAGTTACCTTCCATCGAAGGACCAGTACATCCTTATGAAACAGGGCCCCATGGTCGTGTGGGCGTTAGAGGGTTAATTTGGATGCATGTTCTGCGGAAATATTTTTATCTGTTGGCTCTTGATAAATAATCAAATAGTTGGATACTGGTGGTTTGGGGTGAAAAAATGAACATTCAATACCGTAAATTCAACTTTTTGACATCATAAAGCAGCCTGCTAATGCAAAAGTTTTTGGTTCAAATTGTGTTAAATTTTCGCAGTATGTGTGTAATTAAACATACATAAAAAGTAAATAGTTTTTTGCATACTTCCTAATTTCTTCGTAACACTTGAGACAATTTTTTACCGAATGGTAGTTTCCTTTTATTGATTTCTTGCGAAAATTAGCATGATTGTTAAACTACGCTTCTGAAACAATTAAGACCTTACCGTATTTAAGAAACAAAATAGCACCGATTCTGCACTCATTGAAAATGGTCTGCACTTATTCTTGAATTCAAATTCTTTTTCTCAGCCACGGAATGACACGTGGTGCAGTCGGTACCGCCTCACTGCCCTCACCACATCGCAGTCGGTACCGCGTCACTGCCCTCACCACATCGCAGTCGGTACCGCCTCACTGCCCTCACCACATCGCAGTTGTTACCGCCTCACTGCCGATCCAAAAAATTACGTAACTTGTGTACAAATTACGATCACAATTCCACACTCACGGGATGCAGGAAGCGTAAAGTCCATGTAAAGGACTGCCCTCCGTTATTACCTCTTCTCTGGCAAAGGAAAATCAACTCGTTTTGATCAAATTGGCATTTCTCAAGTTTGGGCGGGCAAACTCGACAAATTTTCAAGTTCGAATTGAAAAGCTTGAAATGAGCTTACTCGTCTTTTCTTGACCTCTCCGGGTATCAGCCGACCATTTGTGAGTGTACTCTTACTTCTGGAAAGAATGATAAAAAGCTGAACCTGAATATAGTACGCGTTCTGAAGGGGCTAATTACCTTCACTTGAAGGTGACACGAGTCCAGTCATCGGGGCCGGTGACGAAGTGTACCTGAACACTTCATTTGAACACTCTCTAAGATACGCTTTTTTTAAAATATCATCTCTCCTTTACGTCAAATCCTCCGAATTATTGAAACAGAAACGATTTTTGTTGTATTTTACGTCAAATCTTCCAAATTATTGAAACAGAGACGATTTTCGTTGTATTTTAAATGCTATAAAAAACGATAACGGAAGTACATGTTGACTCTGTTCGGTAAAATAGGTAGTACGAGTGATGAACGTTTTCGAGAAACGTACGATCCTGCCAATTTAGTCTCCATTTCCATCATTGTTGAATTTGTCACTCACTCACAAAAGCAGCAGCCTTGTCTGCAGAAAACCTATTGGTGCATTAGAGTGCGTGGGTCCAATTACGAGTCTTGAGATATATTTAGCCGTAAACTTGCTAAAGAGCGCACGCGCCATTGTCTGATATGTACGCAGTCTCCATTGCTGGAGAAATTAGGACGTGTACATTCTCATGACACGATCAATCGTCCATGCATGTTTAACCGTATTTCATACGCCTGTTCACGCGTACAATTATTTAAAACTTCCTTCATTCCGATGTCATATGTCCTCGGCTGAAACTTTCATTAATCCAGTTGAGTTTTACAGTCACATTTGTAATGATGGCTCTTGCTACCCCACTTGCTATCATTCTCAGGCATTCTGACTATTTATGGACTTTCTAGTGTCCTGCACTACGGCCACAGAGGCAAAATTTCTCAGAAAGCGTTCAAGTTTAGCGACACACACGCGACGTCGTGATCCGTCACACTGCATGCCGTTCCAGGCAAATGTTCCGGAGGAAATCCGGGTAATTTGTTGCCTCGATTCAAAAGAGAAAAATCTTCCACTGCGCGTTAAGGTGAATCATGTTACTGCGGTGACGACAACGAATGACCGACCAGTGTGTCACTTGAGCGACCACTGTAATACGTTAAATGATGAACAAAATTGGAGTTTTTCTCCTCGGCTTTGAGTAAAAATTGACTTTTAAGGTTACACATCCTACTTAAAATTTAGTTGATGAAGCGTACTCACAAAGTGTCGACAGTTTGCACCTTCAGCCAGAAAGAGGCATGAGTCGCTTAGATAGCTGCAAGGCTGCGGTATAGATGGTTAGAATGAGCATTTTTGAGCGTAATCGTTTCAACGTTCTTCACTTCATTTGCTAGACATTTGTGATGAAATTGATGAGCTTTCACTAATTATATGAAGAACAGGCGATGAGGCAGGGCTGAGGTTCTAATTGCGATTGCGGGTCGAGTTAAATTCAGTAAAAAAAGAAGAAGAGAAAAAGCGGTCAAACCAGATTAGAACTCCTCACAATTTCAAGTCATTTGAAGGTTAGGCTTTTTCGAAGCTAACTGCCCGAATTCCCGATTGTTAATGAGTCTCTAACTATGAGCCTTGCAGGGCGATAGCGACGAATGAATACCTACATCGCACAACTAACTTCTTTCTGGCCATTTATTGCAACGACTGCCATTTATTGCAACGACTTTAAGCACGCCAATATCACTATAATGCATGTTCGCAATCAAAGTAAACCATAACGCACTTCAGGAAGCTGTTCCACGGCAACCTTCAAGAGTACGCTAAGGTGATACAATTATTTAAAATAATGAAAAGCAATCATTGATTTTCTGACCGTTGATTTTCGGATCGGTCGTAGATTTCATGTACAGGATGTCACAAAAATGCGTGTCCACATTTTGATCGTTCATCAAGCGTTCATAAAACATGGCATAATTTGTTTCCATGTTCGATACGAACAACATCAGCGAATTTCTTTGTTACCTAGTTGTACGATACTTAAGTGTACATGTTTAATAAATGCTCTATCTGAAAGCAGCATCATTTTTGCACAACCCTGTACACCCGGAAGGCCAGCACGCGCAACGCAACTAAAGCTATCTCTGCATCTCCGCTGGAAGCCCTCGGCCCGTGGCCGTAGAAGGTCTGGGCTCGTCCGTCATGTCTTTAGTTGAGGCAACCAACCGCTTATTTCATTTCGTGTCTCAAGCCAATTACATGAGCCACAGACGCCTGCAAAGGAGAGCGAACCTGTGTGTACAGCAACTGCATGCTTTCTTGCCTTGTAAGAAATGGCTGGAAGATCTATGACTTCCGCTAACGTATTTCATATAGACTTGAAACGCTAGGAACTTCCTAGAGCGTTCATTCATGTTTTTTTTTGTTCATGAACTCGCGCTTACCCTGCGTGTGGATAAATAGGTCGGAATTTCCCCTCTTTGATAGAGTGGAAGAAGATTTCTACTAAACAAGAGCTGAGCGACATAATGCCCTGCTTACTCGCTTAATCGGAAAGAATCTTTGTTAGTGAAAGCGCTTTCACTGCTAAACTCGTTTTCAAAAATGCAAGTAATGACTCTCACCGAAGCTAGCGAACGCTGCCGGAGTCGCAGCGTATCACTAGCGTCAAGTTTCCAACAAGCGTTCGGTCGCATGGGACTCAAACAACTAATTCATAATGAAGTAAACTCATGAATTCTACGCTCCAACAAAGCAGATAAACAACTGTCAGAGAGCTATTGAATTATTAAAATTGCAGAGGCAGGAAAAAACGTGTCTTGCACTTGAAGTGCTTCTGAAGCATTTATTACATCGTATAATTTTTTCGAAAAGCTTTCCGTCGGGATCGCAAAAGAACGCTGATGAATGTGACGTCTTACGACCATGCCATGTCTAGAATACGCATCAATCACGACTACTAATGAAAACCAGAGAGAAAGGACACCATTGCGTTTGTCCATCACCGAGAGTCCAGCACGACGAAAATGGAAGTAAAAAAGCATGGATCACCATTTCCACTGAAGACAGCAGTCTTTGAGGGATTATTTTCAACTGTAAAAATTACTCAACGTTTGACAGCGACAACGTAGAATTACAATCATGGTGTTTTGAAAAAACTCCTTCATTTACAAAGAGAAAACTTTTCTCTATGAGACCCTTGAAGAAAAAAAGTGAGAGTTCCATTCAAGCGCTATCCCAATGGCTTGTCGTGGTCATGATTTGGTCCTCAGGCTGAGTTTGGAAACACAACGACGCTGAAGAAGAAATTCTCCACCAAGGGTCACAATCGAAAAACTTGTCAAATTTGACACAAAATTGCGTGTTAGATTAGAAGGCTAATTTGTTTCTTGTGTATCTCCTGATAAAACTTGGAATAAAAAGTGTCGTATGGACCTACACCACGTTAATCAATAGGAGAGACTTGACGTGGGCGGTGCATGTGCGTGGAGTTTCGGAGCTATTCATTACGGGGGTCACATGACGGGGCCGTTGAACCAACGACACTGGCGGTGGTTTACATTTTTTAACATTTCGTGCCAAACTTCATATTAATTACTCCTGTATTGACGGACCTGTGGTACCTAGTACCATATATGCCTCGTACTTCGTATTGATTTTAGCCTTCTCTACAAGCTTTTCAAAAAACTATTACGGGTAGTTGAGAGATTTTTCGCTTCGACATATCTCGGAATTACCGCTATCTCTGAACTACAAGCAAAAGTTCCCTAAAAGCCCTGCAGAGAGGGCCAAAATCAACACTAGATGCGAGGCACATAGGGTCCTGGGCACTACAGGTTCTCTTAGCTTTTGTCAATATTTACTATTCACCGTCCGGGTTGCCCACTGGCTCTTTAATGGTCGCACCCAACATTGGGACTCAGGCTCGACAGCTGCTCAAGAAATAACGGAACGCATCTCACGAAACGTTTACAACGTGCGAGCTTTCAACTAATTACACGGAATACAAGATGCCATACGAAACTTTGGAACGATGCCTCAATAAAAAACTTTGTCACTTTAAACATTAACAAAAGCTTCTTTAACGTTCAGCCGGAAGTTACGAGCTTAGTGAATAGTTGAATGTTGACACGTTGTTGATCACACGGTGGCAAAATTAGGAGAACATTTGCGGTGTGTATGCGCTTTGTTTAATGGAGATATTTCTTCTCATGCAATGAACGAGTTCTCCACCCAGTCCTAAGTGGAAGAAAAACTCAGACCAGAAAGTGTTGCCAGCGCCAAAGAAAAGAAACTCAGAGCTGGGAATTCAAATTTTAATTCTCAATGGCAAAACTTGCCTCACACAAGCATATCCAAAACATATTTTTGCCGATAGCTAAACCGGTCTTAAATATGATTTCTTTACAAGTCAAAATTTTATTACGAAAATATGGATCGTACCGTTGTAACAAAAATATTTTAGTGGTTATTCTATGTTAAACTAGTCATTGTGCGATAGAGACAAGAGTAACTGTGGTACAACAAGGCCTATTCATCTCGACCGCCAACATTCTGTGTCGTACTCACCTCCAGTCAACTCGACTGGAGACTTGGTCGCATGCCCAGCATGTTGAAAATAAATCATATTTGTGCTCATCGTGGTGAATTGTCGTATTGTGTAATAATAAAGTGAAATACATTTTGAGGCAAAAACATGAACTGCTTTTCCGCGAGGAAAATCTGCTACACATACTAAAAGTAAATTTATTTTGTTCCTAACCCTAGAACGACTGAATTAGTTTTGGATTAAAACTGCATTTAGCATCTTACAAAACAGAGCTTGAGTCTTACGTGCATATACATTAAGACTGCTTTTAACTTTGTACCAAAATTAAATTTTAGTGTCACGTACCTTTGCAACAAGATTTCATTTAGCTTCGTACGAAAACCCAGCTGTAGTAATATGAAACAGTACTACACATGTATATACATATAATTCGCAGGACTACTCATAGCACGGGCGAGTACTCATCATCCGCATCAAAAAAAAAAAACACCAAGACATCCTTTACATTCTGTTTGAAAAGACGATCGTGTAGAGAGCATTTCCACTCTTACCCGAGCGTCAAAAGCGAGCAGCATCCTACGATAGGGCTCCCACTGCGAGCGCTCGAGCACGGGTACGGTGGCGGGTGCTGAGGCGCATGGCCGTCCATTGGACTCCATTAATTACGCTAGGATTCGTTTGGACGAAAGTACAATGTTTTTACTAAAATCCTTTATTCTGCATTCCTATTTTTTACTTGATTCTCTATTCGATCCATGTGTAGGTACATATAGTATGCAGCACCATCACGTGAAGTGTGGTCCTGCCCCAACAGCGATGTTTAGAACACGCCAACTGGCAGTCAGGAGTCCCATGGATGGCTTACGAAGGGCGTAAATGCGAAGTGAGCAAAACGAAGTTTTTCCCAGCATCGGCTTCTACTTTTGTGTCAGAACCAATCATGTAAGATACATACCCTGGACAGTACTCGTACACCTTCCGCCGCGCTTGGGGTTCGTGTACACACTCCAAAGAAATAGTTTATATAAAGCATTCATTGCAAGAGGACAAGAGGGCCCAGAAAACCATTCTTGGACAATTGTTCAATTTTCAAATCCTTACGGTCATCGTTCTTAGAGAGATGATTGTCCATTTACTGTCATGTAGGCACATGTTAAAAATGAAAACATGGTGCCGCTCGAAAAAATAAAATACCACCATATTTTTTAAAGAACTCATCCATTTGAAACGTGCCACCAACGTTTTAGCTTTCGAACATTGTTCTTTATGCAAATGAGTATAGACACTTTTGCCGGTGGACAGAAAGTACAACAATACTATTCAAGTTTGGCTTCGCTAGACACGAACATGAGAAATGAAGTGGTATATCAGCACTTTCGGATGACATCGGCCATCAGTCAAAGTTTTCTCTTGCAGTCTTGGAAAGCTGCATCCCAGGCCTACTCCAAACTTTTCCTGTGTATTGCAGCTGCGAGCACCCCACGCTGGCTTCGGACGCATGTAGGTGAATCAAAAAATCGGCCAAGACTTTCCCTTTGATGGGCAAAATATGGCGAGCTGCTCTGTAATAGACTGCCAGCTCACCCAAAACTTTAGACTAATTAGGAGACCATGACGAGCACGTTTGGAGATCCGCCCCACCCTGTAGCATGGAGCTCAAACTTGCTCGAATAGAAAGTGAAAGACGATCAAAAATAGATGAAACTGAAGCGCATCGCAGGATGTTCTCGTACACTTGCAGAGAAAGATACTCTGTGACACAAACTCGGTGCCTGGCAAGTGAGCGCTATTTCGTAGCTCCTTCTCTTGTTGAACAATGGTAAATGCCCATTATTCCTGCGAAACGCACCTTTTTAATATTATGATGACCTCATATTTAAAATTGGTATTATATTCTTCATGGGCCAATTTAAAAATTCGTTGGTTTGACCAGAGAAACAAAATTCCAAAATTAAAATAATTATTTTTTTTCATTTTTGTTTAGTTCCAATGAAATGGAAAGTGATGATTTCAGCCCCGGACCAAGACAAAAGCGATATTTTGTAACGTAGTGTAATTCGCCTTTATTAATTTCTATGTTCCACAAAATATAAACACAAAAATACCATGCATATATACATGCATATCTATTTAGTTGAGTTTAGTTGAGTCGATTTGCTTGAAATTGTTAATTATATATCAAAATCGTTTAGTCCGGATCTATATATTATCACAGTACAAAAATTTAAATGCGTACCTGCTGTCCTCTGAGAACTTCAGCATCACCCTAATGAACCTAAAATAAAGTTTTTCTTTCTTAATTCTGGAACCGATGCACCAGGTCCGGGAAAAACTTTCTGTTGATTTGAGAGATAAGCCTACGTAACCATTTCCTTTTCTTTCTTTGTTTCACTTTCACGACAGAAACATTGGCCGAGCTCGCCTGACTCAGCAAACTCTGTTGCCTCGCCGACACCTTTCTCTCGGCTTTCTATTTACATACAAACTCTTTAATGGAATCACACGAGTCCTTTCCGCTGGTCAGAGTGAGGTGAATAAGAGAGGGGACGAAACCGGCATGTCGGCTGAAATGGGCGATTTTAGCTCATCCTATCTGGGCTCCACGGTTGAAAAATTTGGTCATTTTTAGAGCATCTCACCAAAACAGTCATGGAAATTCATGGACTCATCGTATTTTACATAGCCTCAAAATGTCAGAGAGTGTTCAATCGAGTTATTTGATAACAAAGTAAGCGCCATTTTTCAGCGTAGCTCCGTGAACTTCGTCTAGTGTCCATTTACCAATTTCCTCACACCTATACATGCAGGTAAGTACATTTTGCCCTTCACTTAAGAACTGCTTTGAAAAATGTAGCCACAGCACAACATTGGTCATGCGATGAAAGTTCAGTAATGAGCTGATTTGAATTACATACGTACAGCCTACAGCACCCAAGGCATGTCTTTATTATTCTTAAATTTTCTTAACTTGATTTCAATCCAACATTGTTTTCAAAATAATTTCTGTCTTATCATACCAGACGTAACACGTCAATAGATATTGCAATTGTTGGAAAACAGTACCTTCTCTTGAAAATTCGTTGATTGATTGAACAATCGTCCGGCCCAGCTCAATTCATGTCGTTAAAGTGAACTATGCACCAGTCGTACACTAGGAGTGGGTAGAAATAAATGTCATCACTTACTGACAGTTTAAGCCCAACATCTCAGGTTGAACCAATACATACGCAAAAATCCCACAATATTTTCTTCTTTTTTCTGTTTTCAGAGCTGGATCCCGGATACAATATTTTGACGTAGGTATTCCACATTTGTACGAGTCTCAAAGCGAAGGGTAGGCTCGTGAGCGGCTCGCTCTGTGCCCTCCTCCACCATGGCCTGCCAATTTCCCAGCGCAGTTCCTCAGCTCGTTTGTGGGTAGTAATTGCAGCATCAATCTCGCCCACTACGGCGAGCTGGCGTCCCTGCACCGCCACTCAGATATTCATCAAGTGGCAATTTTTCTCATTGCTTTTGACCGTCCTATGAAAGTCAGGTAGTTCATTAGTCTTTGAAAAACGTGTTTTAATTTGAACCTCCTCTTCGGGTGCAAATAATATCTTTATCTTGTTTCTCTAGAAAGATAAGACACGACTGCCTGCTGTATCTTTTTTATTTCCTATTTCTCTCAACCGATTTATGAACTGAGGGCATTCATTAGTCATTGAAATACGTGTTTTAATTTGGGCCTCTTCTTCGAATTGCAATCATTCCTATGTCATAATAAAAGCAGTCTTCGATGTACATTGTAATTGGCTCGTGCACGATTTGATCTGCTTTGAAAACTTTTAGTTCTAGGTATAAAAAGTAAGCGCTCTTGAGTCGGGAATATGCGCTCTTGAGTCAGGAATATGCGCTCTTGAGTCAGGAATATGCACTCTCGAGTCAGGAATATGCGCTCTTGAGTCAGGAATATGCGCTCTTGAGTCAGGAATATTCGCTCTTGAGTCGTGTACGACGTACAAGTACGACACACACACATGCATCAAGAACTGCCAGCACATAGTAACATACACGAGAAAAAAGAAAAAAATTAATGCAGACTTTCGGAAGCGTGAGAGAAACTGAAAAAGGACGACAAAAATCTCTTTTCAAAAGTTAGTACAAATTTGCACAAAATGTAGAATGCACTCGTATATCACTTCAAACGATACCGAGGCCTGTTTTCATTACCAAGGCCCACTGACGATCCAGTTTTGCTCTCAAAATTTTTTGTGGTTGCACTTGCGCTAGGTTTTTGCACTGCCTCTCGTCCTAGACCTTCAAACTCTCCGAGTCTTCTTCTTCTTCCAGAAAAACTCGCCTACCGGCTACCACTTCTTCAGCACTTGGCACACACACCAGTTCGGGGATCGTGATATCATTGAGGTACTTCTTTTTGTTGCTTTCTTACTGCAACGCCGGGGCCATCGAAGCATGACAGCATACTTTGCAGAAACTTAGATTTTTTCAACGTTCGACAAAAAACAAGTCCAGTATACAATGATTTAAGAAGTACAAAAACAAGGAGGATATTCGCAGCGAGTTCGAACGCTTGACTTACGCGTAGAGAGCCATGGTTACTTCTTCCATTAAGGTAGAAAAAGAGCGAGGACAATTACAGAATGACTAATTACCTGGCCAGTCATTGCAAACGCTTTCCAGTGCCCAACAACAGCCTGCTAATTACGATCTCAGCCAGGAGACTTGGATGCGCCCTAAGAAACAATCCATCGCTATACCTCGAGATGGGTAGAGTGGCTCCTGCGTCTACCAGCAAGTTACCGCTCTCTCTCATTGCATGAAGAAGGGACATTTCATGCTTGTTTGCTATGCACTGCATGCATGCATTTTCTCGTTCATGAATTCATCATTGAAGGGAAAGTCCGAGAAAAGCGCGAGTCACTGCTGCAAATAGAGGTGGCTGAATAGGCGCTGTCCTGAGCCCGACGAATGGATCGAACCTGCAGCGGCGGCTCCGGCCGGCCGCAACTGCTGTGAGATCTCATAAAACTTCAAGCCGTGCCGTCCGAGTCCCTTTTCTGTTTATGCACGCAAAAATACTCATTAGAGAATATCAGAGAAGTTGTATAGCGGTGTTTTTTGCCCTCAATATGTGTTAATGCGAGCTGCAATGCGTGCTGAATACAAGCTTCGACACGCTTGAACGGATTTGAACATTTTTCCTAGGACTTTTCCAAATTGCTGGAGATATTTTCTCTGTAAGACCAAGCCGTCTTTCTAATCCTTGACGCAGAAGGCTTGATCGAAGAGAAAAGATATGACTGCACCCTGTGTTCTTACGGAAACCTAAATAGAATCCAAGACTGAAAGCTGCCGGTGTTGAGGTAGAAAAAATTCGAATATCATGTTCGATGATTTGAAGAGTGACTGCCCGCATTACTGAGTCACCCAGAAATGTATCGCGAAATTTGGCATGCAAATAAAATAAACAAATTAACTCAAAAGTATGAGGTGAAGTTACAGCTCAATTACTAAGTTCATTTCACCACTCTAAGTCAAAATTCGTTTCAAATTCAAAGTACAGGGTGCCCTTAAAGTCTGTTTTGCATTCAAAATGTATTACAAATGCAGTAGATAAAATATTTTATATAGATTTGTTCAATGGTATTTACTGTTAATTAAAGTTTTTAATATTATTTTGGATTTGAGTGCTGCAGGGATCCAGTTTGAGAAGGAAATACTGTTGGATCAGCCCCAAGAAAACGGCCGCCTCTCAAGAGAAGGCGCAATGTGTCTCACAGCTTACCACACATAATCGGATAGGCAGACTCAGCGAAATTACAGAACTGTACCGTAATGACACGTATCAAGGATACGGGACATTACTGGCCTAAAGCAAAGGATTACTGATGTCATTGCCATATTTGATGAGGCTTTGTTGCAGGGAACATGGCAAGAAATCGAGTACCGTCTTGATGTGCTTCGTGCACCTAATGGTGCCCATGTGGAAGTCTATTAAAATGAGGCAAAAAACGTTAATAAACACTGAATACGACAGAACAAATGTGAATAAAATATCCTATCAATTGCATTTGTAATAAATTTTTGAAATGGCAAAGAGACTTTATGGACACCCTGTGCAATAATTTCATAATACAGATGTGCTACGTATTCAAACTGTCACAAATTCATAAGAACAGCGTCTCCAGCTCGGTGTAGGTAGCCTGTCTGCTTTAGTATGACCCATTGCTGCAGTAGGTAGTATGACCCATTGCTGCAGTAGGTAGCATGACCCATTGCTGCAGTAGGTAGTATGACCCATTGCTGCAGTTGGTAAATGAACCCATTGCTTGCAATAGGTAACATGACCCATTGCTACAGTAGGTAGCATGACCCATTGCTGCAGTAGAAATAATAACAGTACTATGGTGTAAAATTTCATTAGTGTCTTGTTCCTAGGTTGAAACCAAAATTTTCTACCTCTTTCTAACCGTACAAACTGACAAC
Organism: Orchestia grillus; assembly: GCA_014899125.1. Lineage (NCBI taxonomy): Eukaryota > Metazoa > Arthropoda > Malacostraca > Amphipoda > Talitridae > Orchestia > Orchestia grillus. The sequence continues at coordinate 11,976 of VOMN01025234.1, forward strand.
ACAAAATTAAACGGTGAGTAGAGTAGTAGTAGACGAGGCAAAGTTCCCTAGTGCTGCTTCAACTTTGCTTCTGTGGTCGTCAATAAACTTTCAAACTTGTCTTTCTTCATTTGTAGCAAGAGTAATAGAAATATTACCAGTTTAACGTATACGCCAAGTTTCGTCGGAATGACGGACATTTTCTATCTTGCAGAAAAGGAGTTAGGAAGTAACACCCAGTTGCCAGAAACAAGAATGATGTTACCTTGTGTAATCGTGCGTCGAGAAGAGATATACATACATTTATACTCTCATTCGTCATTGGTGGGAGGATGAAAAACGAGTTTATCAAATTTGTCGTGGTAGAAATCACAGTGTTGGGTTGGGGCGAGTTTGAAGTAGACGCTCGTGGACGCGTCAGAACTCGGGTGAAACGTGTCGACTTTCTTGAGTCTCGCCGTCTCTTCCCGACAGATGTTCCCCAAGTGAGTACACAAAAACAAGTCACGCTCAAAACTCAGCGTTTCTGTAAGACGGTCGGCAGGAGGAGGAGTAGGTGCAGTCTGTAGAATGTCTACGGTCAATTAATTCGAGTTTCTGTCGTGCATAGCGATTTGAAGAGCGAATGTTCTGAGATTACCGGAGCACAACTAATGTTTGGGATGAAATTACTAGTTTTGTGCTCTCGGACCCCAATTATCTTTTTATCAAAAATTGATGAACTCAAATCAAGCGTGTAATGTTAGTTTAGAGTGCGTATGATAAGGAGATTTCTATCAATTTTACCAGATCTGTTTTTTTTAGTTTGCTTTCAGTGAAATCTCAGATACCGATCGCGAGTTGAGATGTTTAGCAGAGATTGTTATAAAATTACACATTTTCACGAATTAGACAAAATATTGAAGTGAACAGTTCTGCGGTTGGCTAGGAGATGGGTCTTACAAAATTTATTTGAAAATCTTGAGCAGAGAGCAAGCCTTCCACATAATTGAACTATTCTGGGTTACCTTTTTACCTAAAATTAACTTTTATTGTGAATTGTGAATTATTGATGGAGAGTGCACGTTCGTGAAGTGCTATCTACAGTCTCAAAAACTTTCTCTGAAGTTGAAGAATCGTGAATTTATAGGGTCTGTACAGTTTGAATGCAAAAACATGAAAGAAAGTGAAAAACTTCCGGCTCACTATATCTTAAAATATGAAAAGATGAGAAAGATCAGTTAAAGATAAAATATCACATCCACAGTGACGTGTTTATGAGATAACGAGCAGTCATTTATTCAATAATGAGAATACTTTCCAGTGATTGGGTGTCCTCATAAGCGAAATGCACGCAAAGAATTTCTTTATAGCAGCTCACTGAGGCAGTTCTGTCTGCTCTAGACTCACCGTTCCAGACAACGCGTAATACTAGAGTGTCATTTACCCCAATGAGCAGATGCCGTCGTCACTCTCATCATAACAAGCACATGGCCACGTTGCTTCCTGCCCTGCAGTCGGTAATTAAAACGTCATGAAATCTGTTCCCATCCGCCCTGCTCCGTGGCGCGTAACGCCAGCAATTTATGAGATAATGCCCTGTAACCCGTCCCTCGGCAGGCTTCCAGGCGAGCTGCTGCAGTGTTCCCGTGGCTCCCTAATCTGCTCCAGATGTGCGAGTGCAACCCTGAACTGTCCGCTTAATTATAGAGGGAAACGTGGAAGAAGAATCGCTAAACTCTCTGTGAGTTTTTTACAATGAATGTTTGACGTGTTTACCCGTTCGCAGATGAAAAATATATGCTAGATAAAAAAGTTTGAACTCGTCATCGCCGGGGAAAGAGTTGAGAAACTGAATTGATGTACCTTCAATTCAGACCAGGTGATCTAATTTTCTGGTGGTCTAATTTTGACCCTCGAGAATGGATTTTAATGTCGAAATGAAATACATACACCTCACCCTACTCAATTCACTAACTTATGAATATTTTATAATAATCACGAAAATAACAGCTAAGTAGATAACCCCAACTATGATAAGATACGTGCAACTTCTCAATCATCACGAAAGCAATTTGAAATGCTGAGTACCTGTCCAAGAAATTGAAAGTTGATCGTCAAAATAATTGAAGGCCGCTCCGTGAAATGCTCTCCCTTTCTGAGGCTGCTCAAAGGACGAGACACACTTGCGCTTATCTCAGTATATATATATTGTGAACCTGCACTTCAGATTCCTGCGTAAATTGAGAAGGAACGTTACTCCAAGATTTACCGTTTCAAAATTACACTCCGAAGAAGCCAAAAGAATCCAGAAGGAGCTATTGAGAGCCTAATAGCGAAGACTCCCGATCTCATCGACTTGATTATAATCCAGGCCTGAAGGAGCAACAGAGGCGCTCAGTGGAGTCGTGACGCTGGCAGCGCATCTCAGTTTTCCCTGGCCCCTCCAGCCCATTCTTGTGCTGGACTCCTCGCTTCAAGAGTTCATTCTTTTCTGCCCGGGGAGCAATTCTGGGGCTGAGAAGTGCGGTATTTTGCGGTGTTTCTTTTGCATTAGCATACATTCTTCCCGTGTAGTAGTAAGGAAAACATTCATTCTTGGCAGCAGTCGCTCATTAGGGTCCATTGTGCGTTTATAGCAGTTTTGCCGTACTCGTCGAGAGGGAACGTTCGTAGAAGATAAATCGTCAAGCGTTTTTCTTTATATCGAGTTGCCCGACGTTAAAAACTAGACGAAAGTGAAGATCTGAGTTGCCAGTACAACTAGAAATCTCGGATAATTTTCTTTTATGTCTGTAACGTCCTCGGGCGACGTGGGAGTGGAACAGTTCTACTTTTGATGGCGTACAGCCCGTATATGTTCACAAAACTCATCTTCCGATCAAACTTTCGATGAGAAATTATCAGAACGTCGATGATGCAGCGAAACTCGTGCCACCTTGCCGGCAGTAATTCTTGAACTCCTCTTGGTTGTTGTCTTAGAAAGTTTGAGCTTGGCAACATGTCGCTGCTTTGAAAGTCCGTGCAGAGGGCGGCTCGACCGTAAGCTGTTCGGCCATATCATGGGTGCTACAGGAAAATGTCAGTGTTATTTTCTCATTCAAAACATTCATTCAAGTCACTCTGATCAACAAAATTACATGAAACCGCTGATTTGAAATAATGAATACTTAAAGCTTAATTGATGCAAGTACATTGGTGACATTTTTCTGTGTACAACGCAGAAGACAATTACGGTCGTACGAGCATCGTCGTGTCGTCAAAAAAGAAGATAAATCTCGCATGGAATATTGTGCTTTTCCGTATCACTGATACGGACTGACTTTTGTGACATGATTTTGCTAAAGAAGACTACGTACCCGAGAACCTGGACCTGTGACCTTTCCCTCATCTAATTTTTTAATACGGAAATAAATCCTTACTCACATACGAAAACAAATATATTATTTCAGAGATTAATGTCCTTTTGGAAATGGAAGTTTTAATTAAAGAAAAATAAGACCATTGAGCACATGAAAAATATTTTCTTTACAAGCTTATCATTTCTTCAAAAATCATCGTCACGCAGAAACATCTAACATTCAAATTTCGTCATTCAAAATACGTCCATTTGAAATTTGAATTATAAGGGTTTCTGCATGAAGATGATTTTTGAACAATCGAAAGCATGTAAATAAAATGTTATATTTGCTCACTGGTCTTATTTTCCTTAACAAAGACATAAATTTGGCGTATTACCATGTATGCTCTCCTAGCAAAAAAATAGTCACCTGCTACTAATACTAGGATCTCTGCGAGCACAGACAAAGGCGGCAGTCCCGCCTGGCATTGAGTGCACAAGTGTCCTAATATTTCAAACAGATCTTGCATCAACAGATCTCATAGTGCGGCCACAGTACGTGGACGATCTTCTCGACCTCTATCTTTTCGTTCACAAATTTTCTATTGGCTTTATATCTGGAGACTTAGCTGGTCAATCTAAACGCCTGACATATCCTGATTGACAATCATTCCACTTAATTACAGTTCCACCGTGACGCCCCTGATAGATGGCCAAAGCAACAGACCTTCCTTCGTTCAGATATTGTGCAAATAGCAAAACTTGGTTACCTTGCAGCTCAATGTAGCCATGCTCGCTTAGTTTGACAGACACTACAAGGAAGAGACCTACTTCTGTGTAGTTGAAACAGTCCCAGAACAAAACAGACCATCCTCCTCCATGATAGACCCTCGGAAAAAAGTGACTTATTTTTTGTCCGGGGAGCTTAGTATAGATAGGTGAGCGTAATATCTTCGCATCTCGCGGTAATTCAGCATCCTCAATTGGACGCACTTTACAGACGGCATATTTTTATTGCCATACCTTGCAGGAAGGATTCTTCTGCTACAATAACCCTGTAATAAGGCTTCTTCTGACGATGATTGAAGTTAATTAGGAAAGTGAAAGTAAAGATTGAAATTTCGAGCATTCATACGAACGTTTTGGGATAAATCCTACCATCAGCTGAAATAAACAAACAAGCACATTAGAATTCGTAAAACAAATTACATTAATTTAACTAAGTTTTAAAGATTACTTGTAAATTGATAAAATGAAGGAACTAGATGCCCTATTGAGTCCTGGCTTACTTTTAAAATGCGCCAAAATTCTAAGATTCGTACGTCGGTAAAACTAGACCCACGACCTAAGGTGGACAGGTTATCAATGGTAATGTTGAAATTACACTTGGAAGCGTGGGTGCATCTAGCGGGGTGAGGCGGCAGACCTAGCGTTGCATTTGAGCGATAACTCAGTTCCCGATGCTCGGCGGTCTCATGGTCCTAACGTACGGCCGGTGCAACCGACGTACTGCGATGCACACTGTGCACTACTATATTCATAAGTAACCGAAGAATTCATCACATCAGGAAGTTTTTTATGATGAATAAAGGATTAATGCTAAAATTATTAACCTCGGCTCAAGCTGTTAGCTCAACCTTTTCATTTTGCTACCTGCACCCACACATTCAAGTGCAATTTCAGCATTACCGTTGTTAACCTGTCCGTCTTCGGCTGTGGGCATGGTTTTACCGACATAAATTCGTGGAAATAAGTATAAGGCATCTCATCAAATTGTTAAGAATTTTCATATTACTGCCGAAATTCCTCTAAAAATTTGTGTGTGGAACATAGATTGTATGAGCATCAGTATATATATTCAATTTTGTAACACCTTTTCACGAGAAAAAAAGGTTTTATCAAAACTAAGTTTTCAAGGGGGGAAATGATTATAAAATATTTTTGAAAAATTTTCGATAACAGCAAAATAGCATAAATTTTAGTGTTTATATACATTCCCTTTCAACTGCAATACTTCAGCGCACATGTTCTGCATTGAATCAATTAGGTTTCTAATAGTTTCATTACAAATTTCATTCCAATACTGTTTAATGCAAGACTTTAACGTTTCTCTATTTTCAAATTGACTTCTGATGTAGAACACTCTTCTTGACAATATTTCTCACAACTTTATTGGGTTCAAGTCTGGAAACCTTTCGGGCCAGTCCAAAACTTCAGTGTTTGTTTTAAATCAGCTTAGATGTGAGCATGGCTGCATTATTCGGTTGAAAAATGTCATTATTGTCGTCAGGAAGCTTCATAAAAGGGACAGAAATATCTGTCAACACATTAATGTACCGAGCAGAGTTTTGTTTCCCCTCCATCATTATTAAATTAGCCTTTCTAGACGCAGAAAAAGGTCCGCAAATTTCCCCCTAATGGTCTTTTTGAAAACAGCTGCTGCCCCTTTCTTACAGCCAATAACACTGGGAACCCGTCTGGCCCATCCAAATTAAACTTTTTCTCATCAGAAAACACACAGGTTTCCCATTTCTTCTTCGTCTATGTTACTCTCTCATTTACCCAAAGCATTTTCTTGAGCTTTGCACCTAAAGCAGGGGCTGTCTTCTTATTTCGTTGTACGAAATTTGGTGAATCATGAAGAAATTAACGCACTCTTTTTGGAGTGACTGGTCAATTCTGAGATTATTCCAGATCTCTAAAGAATGACTGTTCCTTAAAAGAATCTTGAAAAAGTTCACGTTTGGCTACATCTGTAATTTTAGGCTGACGGCCTGGACGTTTTTTTGATGCCATACCATGCAGTGTCCTTAAGATAATTTCTCTCAACTGTTTGGGACCTCAACAGTTCTTTGCAATGAAACTTGTAGATTTTCATTTTAGTTTTTAGGCAGAAATTTGTCCTATTTCATTCTCACTAAGGGGAGAGTTCCTCGGCATGGTGCCGCGATTTTACGCAATGTTGAATTCGGACTCACGCAGCTTGCAATCATGATAAAAATTGGTCACAATGTGTGCATGCACTTAAAATAAACATTTTGAAAACTGTCATATAATTATTTCCACTCTCGAAAGCGTAGTTTTGTTAAGAATTTTTTTCAATGGAAAGGTACTGCATAATCGAATATGTGTGCTGATTCCCATACGATCTACGTTCCACACACAAATTTTCATAAGGGATTTTGTACCGTAATAAATTTTTTTTTAACAATTTAATCAAATCTAAATTTATGATTTAATAATCTCAGAAACGCGCGTGTTTTAAAAAGAAAGCTGGTACTCAATGACACACAAAGTTCATTTTCTGTATCAAGCTCCAACTAATTGTTAAAACTTAGTTCAATTAATGCAAATTTTGTATCGCATCCTAATATATGTTTTGATTTGTTTATTTCAGCTGATGATCTTTTTGCTTGTCCCCAAATTTTCGAGCATGTAAATGTTCACAATGTTACTCTTCATTTCTAGTTTCCTACGATAATCTTCAGTTATGTGCCCTACTCCAAGAATTGGAAACAATATTTTATTAGGAATAAATTTAGAATTTTGAAATAAGCATAAACATCCAGTAAAAGACGAAGCTGTTAAATTCAACTTTCATTAATCACAAATTTATGGGTCTGCGATCTAATGTTAATTATTAACAAATAACTTAATGTTTAAGTGTTAAACTTCTCAGGCCTCCACTTTTTAGCAGCGACTCCATCATTATTTCAGGGGGCTGTTGATAAAACCGAAATTACTTTAGGTCACAGCCCCTCCCTTATTTCAGGTGGCTGTCGATAGAACCATAATTACTTTAGGTCACAACCCATTGATTATTTCAGGTGGCTGTTGATATACAACCATAATTACTTTAGGTCACAGCCCCTCCCTTATTTCAGGTGGCTGTCGATACAACCATAATTACTATAGGTCACAACTCTCCGTTATTTCAGGTCGTTGTGGTACGCGTACTGAAAAACGAGGAAAATCATGCTTCTAAACGCCAGGATCACATACGCTTCGACTCATTTACAATTTGAAGTAAAATGTCATTAGCATCACAACGCTTCGACACAACTTTAATATGAAACGTGATGCAGCACTACTACAGGTGCGAAGATGAATTCTTCACAGAGGCGTTCTAAGTTAGAGAAACCAACATAAACATCCATAGAACGTAAAACTCTTGAGAGTTCAAAGAAAATGGTAAACACCATATGCTAAGGCAGGGCTATTGAGGCTTCTCCGTCTTGAAACTCAGCGTGCGTGTGTGCACTGAACAGCTGGTGCCGATCTCGCTGAGAGCGACAGGTGGAGCAGAGGGACGAAACCATTCTTTGAAAATGAATGGTGAAAAACGCAAGCAAGAAAATGCTCAATAATAGGGTTCAAGGAAAGAAAGTCGATCTGAAGATTTGTGTAAACGTTGACACGAAGAAGTTTGCGTAACGCAGAGTGATCCAAAAGAAGAAGACTATCGAAAATATAGACCAGTCGATAACTCTAGTCTAAGAATCGAAACTAAGGAAATAGATCGGAGTTGAACAATTTTTATGGTTAATCTATATCATAGATATGTACGCAGGGTGTCGGCATGTGCACTTCTCGCTAGCATTCAGCCGAGTTAAATCTCTCAAATGCAGAACGGACGCGGGGCGAAGCGGACAAGCTCTGCTGGTCTCAATACACATTCCATTGACCAGAATGTCCGGTACGGGAGTGCAGAATTGTCACGGCCGAACGTTCTCAATAGTCTCTCCCTCGAACTGGTCCGTAAACGAGAGGTTCTAGAGCACAAGAGCTACATAGTACAAGCACTAGTTTCTGCCACCTGATCGTGCTGCTGTTGGTGTCGGTCAGTGATGTAGAGTACGAGAGGAGGGACAGAAGAATAAGCCCCACCCCACCACGACCACGCGTCAGCTCCGTGTTGGCATGAGGTACTGTTATCTGCTGGGAGCCGCGCTGTGTTGGACTGCGGGGAACATGTTTAGCATTTTACGGTACGTTGATGTTGAATGATAATTGATAGTTGCTAAGTTCCATGGTGCGTCACAGAAGCGGTTAAAATTGCCTTTAGTAAAACTGTTTGTCAATAATATTTATTCATAGGGATAAATAATAAAGCAGCCAAAGGATACAAGTGCTCTAAAAAATGCAACATAAGCATTCTACTCACTGCGTTAGAAGAACTGTCTACTTCAGTATAAACACTTTTATTTATAAGCATAAATAATAACGAAATCAAAACATACATGTCTTGTTAAAAATATGAGCATTCTACCCACTGCGCTAGAAGGATTTTCTACTTCAGCATACCCATCTTTATTTTCATGCAAAAATAACGAAGCAATCAAAACATTCGCAGACATACCTAACAATTTCAGCCAAAATCGATATAAACTGAAACTTTTCATCGTGCGTGAATTTTTGCCGAGCGTTGGAAAGAGAAAATCCCAATCGGGTAACGCAGGAATACAGGCTTTATTAATTTAAAAATTTCATAGATATGGTGCATTAACTTAACTTAAATCTCTTTAAATTCCCTCGCTAATTTTGCATGGAAACTGATTTCCACGCATAACTGCGAACAAGCTCACCGAATGGTCAAATCTTAGCAGGTGTTACCGACGGTCGTCACAGTCTCCTCTGAACATTGGTGGCTACCAACGCGAGGAAGCCGGCTAATGCGAATGAACCGTTATTTAAATCAAGGAATGGCCTGAGTTTTTCGAAAATTTCGCTTGAAAGATGAAGATTGGCTCGTTGCAATTGCCATTGGCTCATCACTGCTCCACGTGCTGGGTTGGTACGCTCTGTAGAGTTACTTTGACATGCGCTTTTTTGTTTCCACTTGACTACTGCTGACCTACATGCAGTATCGTCTTATTGTTTGAGTTCGTTTTGCATCCAATGTTGAATTAGGACCCCTTCATGAGAAGGAATGCTGAATGCGAAGAAATGTAAGCAAACTAGGAAATAATTTCAGCAGGAATGGGTTAATTCTCTAAACATCATTCTACAGAATCAATTCAAAACCTTGTACCAATCTTCAAAGACACCGTCTGCCTACAAGTCATTGACACTGTAGCTTCATCTAGTATCGGACTAGCCTATAGGGCACCCAAGCCTGAGCTGAGGGCCACAAGAAAGAGAAAAAGCGATCATGCAAATTGTAACCGTGCTGCATGATGCATAATGCATGCAGGCTAATTGCCAGTCAGCTCGTTTGGAGTTAATGAGAACGGTCGCTCAGTGGCAGCAATCCGAGGAGCAGAAGGCACTCGCCTTCCGTTGCGTTGTCGGATCTCCAACTTCTTGAATAAGTTCGGGTCCCGCTCAGGGCCTTACGTAATGAAGCCGAGGTCCTGTGGGCACGTACACCTTTGATACCTTTGAGATGTTTGGGGAGCACCGGTGCGCGACCACATAAAAGCAGCTTGTGCAAGATGTCACGTTAAGCTGAATGCCTCTTTTAGAGTATACTCGTGAATAATTTAACCAATATTGAAACGATTTCAACTCAGCCTCGGCCCACCTCAGGCAGCGTGCTGTATTCAAGAATACTTTCATCTTTTCCTGCGGTAACGTTAGGAGAATTATCCCAGAACAAGATTTTTCACAAAAAAGTGTTGGGATTTTAAAATAATTATTACTGATTAATTAGTGATCGTGGAAACTCAAACTTTGTCTTATTTTAAAGCTTGAAATGTCTACTCATATCAATTACATGTGTTTTTTGGTCATAATAGTAGTTTAGAAATTCTTATGGAAAAAGTAAGATTGTTTTGTAACTAGATCGATGAAAAGGAAATACTTTTACGATTTTACTATGGTAACATACGTATGGACATGTCTAATTACTATGGTTATTAATTAATATTTTTTCGCTTTATGAAGACATGGAGTGCCGTTACAGCCCAACGCTCTTCACAGTGGGCCCCTTGCTTCCTGAGCTCTAGCATCAAATTGGGTTTAGAGCTACCATCCTTCTGAGGTGCGCCCTAAACGCTGCTACTGACGCACCCATGTGTGTGCGAGCCAGAGTCGTCTTGTGAGACTCAAATCTGCCCGAGCTGAAAACTTGCGTGCAAACAAATCCCCGAGCTGAACTACTTGGGTCAACTCAAATCCCCGAGCTGAACTTCTTGGGTCAACACAAATCCCCGTGCTGAAACACCTGCGTCATGACGTCACTACGTGAGGCTGAGGACTTGATAAAAACTTTTGCCTTAGCCTCCCAGGAATTTTCTCAAAGCCCCGAGTTGATTTTTGGAGGGCGATTCAGAATTTCTTGGCAAGCTCCAAGTCTAAAACATTTTCCTGTAAGCCGTCCAGTGTTTTGTGGCGGCCCGTGATGTAGTAAGCACTCAACTGCCGAGTATTTTCGCATAAACTACCCAGTATTTTATTGCATGCCACTCCGTAATTTTCTGTAAATGACCCAGTACTTTCTAGTAAATGACCCAATATTTTCCTGTAAACAATCCAGTATTTTCCTGTAGGCTACCCAGTATTTTCGTGTGCACGCCTTTCTTGCATGCATCATAATACTTTCTCGTAAGCGCTTAATACTTTCCTGCACGTCACCCAGCACTTTGCTGCAAGCCACCCAATACTTTCCTGCACGCAGCCGATTACTTTCCTGCACGCAGCCCATTAGTTTCCTGCACGCAGCGCATTACTTTCATGCATGCCACCAAATACTTTCCTGGACGCAGCCCATTACTTTCCTGCACGCAGCGCATTACTTTCCTGCATGCCACCCAAAACTTTCCTGCCTACAGCCCATTACTTTCCTGCATGCCACCCAAAACTTTCCTGCCTACAGCCCATTACTTTCCTGCATGCCACCCAAAACTTTCCTACACGCAGCCCAGTACTTTCCTGCATGCCACCCAAAACTTTCCTGCCTACAGCCCAGTACTCTCCTGGACGCAGCCCAGGGCCTTGTTACCACCCCATAAACCTTCCCTCGCATGCGCAGCCAGCCTACAAGTCTCTCCCACCTTCTCCCAGCAATCGCCCAGCATTTTCGTGAGAGGTGCACGGGAGAATGTACCGAGCGATTCCTGGGGAGCGTGAGGAAGGCTGCTCCGTTTTCTCGGTTTGTGGGGGAAACTTGGGTTGCAGTGCTAATAAAAATGCTCGTGTGTTTAGTAGTTTCCTATTGCTTGCCCAGCATTCCATTTTAGTAAGTACACCCTTCATCTTTATAGATTTGAAATTTCAATTTAAAGATTCCTGATAAGATATGCTTGCAGTAATTTGACCTGCTCCATGTGATCAAAATGTGATTAAAACGTGTTTGAAACTCTTGATAACGACATTGTACATTGGAACAAGTCAAATTATCCTAATACCTCATCGATTGTCTGCACATGAATAACTTTAGAGCCGTAGAGAGGCTTCATGAACACCTCGCATTTCAGCGCAGGCCGGACCACTCTCGCAAGACTTCACTCGTCCCAGAGATCATAGGGAGATTAATTATACCTGAGCCACAAAGGTTACTTGCACGAGATAATAGCAAAGGGACTTACAACGGCACAATGTTTTCGCCTTTTGATATGCTTGCGGCGGCAAGGGGCCCGCTTTTCCTTCGAGATCGTTTTTCACTTTTCTTCTTGCTCATCAGCTGATCGCTGTAACGACGTTATCCAGAAATCAATTTCTCCCTCCATATCGACGGCTTTGGTCTTGTGTGGGGCGCATCATGCAAAAGACTTTAGAGTCTCTCGGCTTTGAGGTCCGATTTGGACTCTCGAATTGATTAGGATCGGAAAAAATACGCGTCTTAATAGCCGGTCAGAGCACGAAACGAATGAGATATTTGTGCCGCCTATGATTTAATTGCCATACAAACGAATAGTAAATAGGTAAATTTTTATCAAATAATTTATAATTCGATAATTTATAATTTCGATTATCTGAGGGCCATCATTCGGGGTCTGACTGCCTGCTCTTATGATTGAGACAGCGTGATTCTGATCCCAATAACTCTGGGACAAAGTACATGAAATAAGTAAAGCACTTCTTTATTTAATTTTATTCGTCACTCAGTTATGTGAGATGTTGCAGTTAGTGCATGTATGTATGTGTGCATTCTTGCGTTATTAAAGTGAATTTCAACTTTTTGATATGCATCTTTTCTGTTTTATTTTATGATTTAGAAACGAAGTTGCAGAACATCGCAAGTTCTGAAACTAAAGCGTATGGGAATTCCGTTAGCAAGAGTTCGTTTGCAAAAAATTATCTGGACAGATTTTCTTTTAAAGTAAATTCTTTTAAGTATTTTATTGTATTCTCTTAGTATTTTTTAAAACTATTTTCAACAGTATTTTAAAGATTTTTTTACAATAAAGTACAGTTTCTTTTGAAGTAAAGATTTAAAGATAAAGCTGTATAGCTCGAGCAATGTTCGCATTCAATGGATGAGGTGAAATTTCCGCCAAAACATTGTAATTCTCAAATGATTCTCAGAAGCCAACAAATACTCGTATACAAACACATCACAACGCTGATCCACCAGACTACCACCACTGACGGCTGTGTAGAGCTAAACCAGTGCCTGCAAAACCTGATCTCGTTACGATCTTTATGGTGTGATCATTACAGCCCTAAATGCTCGAAAACAGCCCACAAGAAACTCGCGCCGTTGGATACGAATGTTCACAGGAGCCAGGATTGACTCTCGGAGAGATCAAAAGAAGCGGCTGATGAAAGCGAGCAATACATATTCTTTGATGAGCTGTATTCGTTTTTTACGCTGAAGGATTTGGTAACGTCTGGAGGCAGTCACACGAAGTCTTCAATCTTGACTGCATCGTTCAACCAGGGAAGCGTGGGGGAAGGTCAGTTGTAATGTTACACGGTCCCTACTTGATAATGATTCTACCGTCGTTACGTTGTCCCATAAAAAAAATCCGAGTTTGAAGTCGGCGACGCTTTCGTGTCTTGAAGTTGGACCTGCCTTCATCATTTATGCTCTCTCTCTATACTCGGATTAAGGGTATATTATCATTTTATTAGCTTAAGCATGGGGGTTTTTTGTAACCGCAATTAAAAAGAGGGCTGAGGCACAGACAAACCATTACGCAAGTGCGAATCATCGGTACGCCGATACCCCAATTCGTAGGAAACGTGTCTAGCTATATTGGAAAAAAAATTTCCCGGTTGGTGTCACCTTTCTTATCTTTCTGCTACGATTGTCTTGCTCTTTCGGAAACCCTTAGTTTCGTAATGATATTACGGAGCATAACAATACGCTGGTATGCAGGGCGGCCGTGAGACAAAATTGGAACCTTCATTGCGGTGTAAAAACGTAGGAAACGTAGACTGGTGTTCATAAGTATTATTGCTCAATGTCATCAAGCATGTGCTGTGTGTACAGAAAAGACAAACTCGAAGTCGGAACATACAATTCATCTCTGAACGTTTGACTGTGAGCATTGATCGAACGAGTTTAACGCGCCGTTACCACCTGGGTCACCATCTTCAAGTGACACGGACCTCCCAAAAATATTCCTGTAAAGACTCGTACTGTACCTCTAACGCTCGTCTACAAAAAGCTGGCGTCCATTTCATTTGAAGAATATCCCTTAATGTGAAGATTATGTAGATCTATTGTAAAGACGGGGCAAAAATAAGAAACCAAACAAAGAGCTGCGTTCCATATTAACGGGAATTTTCTTTACCTTTAAGGAGTGTGCCAACGATTTTGTTCGATTCGTATTATGATAGAGACATGAAGTGAAGTCATTTTATTCAATAAAATCATAACGCTACAAATTATCGCCAATGGTTCCCAGAGGCGCGCTCCCAGGTGGCTATACACAGAGCTGCTACCTAAGTTCTAGGTTTGCGTTTTAGTTCTGCTATATAGCGAGCCCAAGAGACGTAGAACAGGAAGTAGGCGACACCTCCTCGCCAGGTGGTGAATAAGTTGCTTTAGAATGACCTTTGTACTGAACCCTGATGAAGCTACACGCCCTGGAAGACGGCCCGTGCTGATTTCACAGACCACATTATTCTGCAAGTCTCACAGTTCCTTGCACCACTGATGGTCGAACTACCTTGGAAATGTCAATAAAAAAAAGAAAAGCATATCATTACATTTATCTGCTTTTCCTTCAGTTACAAGGGATAGCCAATGAGGCTAAACTTTATTCGATCAGAAAATAATAGGTTATCCTGGTGCAATGAAGAGAACAGTTCCTGTAGGGGAGGTGAAAGACACGATAAAGTTTGTACAAGTGCTTTTCGAAAACTAAATTTTCCTATCAAAAACGCAATAAATGTTGAACAAAATGTATCACCTTTTAAGACACCAATTCTCAATTTTCATTTCTTTCGTTATTTCTGCGTATAGTTTTCATTTTCGTGAGAGCACTTTCGATGGCATGAGGTCAATTCTTGCTAACACTTGTTTTCGTAGCCATGTTTTACGACCGCTTGGCAGAGCTCCTCCGTGCCGCGTTTTCACACATATTTCACGACACAATTACAATTCGCCTGACATCGCCTCATATCTCAGCTCATTAGGACCACACGTTCAGGGTGATGGCTTACAGACACACGTCCTTATGTACTCAATGGCCTCTTTGCCGGACAATCACCTTGCATTAAAAAAGAAAATCTGAAGCTTCTAACCCAAGCATGGTCATCGAAACTGATTACTGTTAATCAATATTCACTGCATGACTGCTTACGAAGTGCTCAAGAGAATTACAGCTTCGACTAGAGAAGTGACTTATGAATAAATGCTCGTGAAACCATGTCCAGCAGAGACGAATAGGGCGGCTGGTTGGTATGACGTTTGTTTCTGATGCAAGAATAGCCATCCAGCCGCAGCGAGATACTGCAAACATATGCTGCAAATCACGCGAGCAGCAAATTTTTAATGTTTGTCGTAGAAAATGCCAGATGGTGTGAATGGACTCGTGTTGAAAGCGCGGGGTTTCCAAAAATTTGAGCAAATTAAATGCGAAATAAATACTTCCGATGAAATGAAGCCAGTTTGCTCGTTGTGCTGCCACATTCTATTCAAGTAGTGTTTTATTATACCTACAGATAGTGGTGCAAATTAGAACGGTTAAACTAGTAGACTAGAATATACATCCATTATAATGACCACAGTTTAACGGTGAAAAAAAATATGATGCTCTAACATAATAAAGTTACGTTGACCGAAACTTCATCAGCAATACCCAGGTTAGCATTTATACTTTTCCCACATCCATTGAATGTTCAAAAGCACAAATGCTTCTACTATGCTCCCGTGCTGCGTTTACTGTACTGAAGGCTTCCTCCTCTCCTGCCCACCAGAAATTCTGAGCTTTGCCCTCTGGCTCCCTGAAGGACAGAAGTGTTTGTTGACACACAGGGGCCCCCTGTGCCCTCTCGGCCCGCTTTGCCAGGACCAAAGAGGAGAAAGCATGTGAAGGTTTGGCGCGCCCCCTCTCTAGAAAGGGTTGTCCCTGGAACCAACTTCCGTCTGCTCAAGCTTGTGAACAGGGACAACATGACTGGTGAAAACCCATTTTAAGTGAGGCCAGGTTAAGGAATGACGGAATGAAAATCAAAAACATCTGAAAAGAGTTTCATCATAACGTGATTCTATATCAGAAACCGAACTTTGTTCTCATCACCAAAACCATTCTGACCGAACTGATTCATTGATGTAATTCCACAGCGGGTGATTGGTATTTCTTTACTTGTTTTTTTTTAAATCACTCTCCAAATACAAATCAATTTCGGTCAAAACCATGAAGTCACCACTGTTTTTTCCCCATTTTCATAATGGTTTCTTTGATTTTCTAAAATGAATCCTTTACTTTCCAAACGAGCACACTTCAGTGAAATAGACATAAATGCCGAGTAGATTTTGAAGTCACTTTGCTGGGTTGAATTCATGTGCAATCGTTGGTCCGCCGCTCGAGAACGTTGGACCAATTTGAACAAATTAAATAGGAAACGAATACTTCTGATGAAATGAGGCCACTTCGCTCGTTGTGCTGCAACATTCTCTTCTAGTATGTTTCATTATACCCACGGGTACTGCAACATTCTATTCTAGTATATTTTCTTATACCCACAGATACTGCCACATTCTATTCTAGCATATTTTATTATACCCACAGATACTGCCACATTCTATTCTAGTATATTTTATTATACCCACAGATACTGCCACATTCTATTCTAGTATATTTTATCATACCCACAGATACTGGGCAGATTAGAACGGCTAAACTACTAGACTAGGATATACAGCCATTGTAATGCATACAGTTTAACGTACTTATACCAAGTAGTTTTTGAAGTCATTATGCTGCAAGTAGATCGTTAGAAAGTATTCTAATTGTATCATCGACTGTTTATTCGTTAAAAAATGTATATCTGTAAAACTTGTTTTTCAAGAGCAAAATTCCATTTGAGAAGATGTTCGTAGACTTTCACAAAAACCCTTAATGTTCATTCAGAATTTCCATGGTGTATTGGACACAACAGAAGTGTGCCCCCACTCTCTCTCGCTGTCTCCATCTCAAAGAAATGAATCCAAAGAGTAAGAGTTACCACGTCATGGCAGATGAGTCAACTGACCCACCCATCGAAAGTCAGCAATTCAGTGCAGGCAGTTCCATGTAAGGTAAGGCGAGCCGTTATTGTATCTTTGCATCTTCATGTTTCGTCTGCGTTCCCGCTCATCTGTGGACCTAATGTGCAGCGTGAGGTGCTTATTTAATACAGAAAAAGTGTGTTCTAGCACCGGACATCGTGAAATCCAGTCCTTACTTTCGTTCAGTTGGACGTTATCATCAGAAATGATCGGCGTGGATAGTCGAAAACTACATCGCTTTTTCAAAAAAGCAGGAACAGACTTCCAGGAAGATTACTCACGTGCTTGGGCCTCATCCACTGGTATGAAGTATCTCGATCACCGCACGTACGCGCGCTGGTACTCCTTACTGCCTTCCAAACGCTCTCATAACTCAGGCACGGCCAAATTTGAGCTACAACTCGTGAGCTGGAGCAACGCTATGGTGCCTCAAACCAGATCTTGGCACGGAAGCGAGGCATCGTCATTGCGTTTCGACATGAACACTATATCTTGAGGATGCGAGCACAACGAGCCGTAACTAAAGTGACGGTCTTTTAAATTTACACCTGTCAATATGAGTGCTCCTTAGCATGACTCCAGGCCGGCGTGGCCTCAGCAAGCCGAGCTGGGCGTGCTGCCTCGTGTTTGAAGAGAGCGGCGCCGCAACAGGATGGACTGAGCGCACGATCGACCGTGCAACATGGAGGTGATGGAGAAAGAAATTCGATTTGGACACGGCTCAAACTTGAAGGCAACTGGTACACTGCTTTCAGAAGTAATGAGGTCGAGTTTCTACAATGAAAATATATGTATTTATTCAGCCTGAACATAGCTCAGGGTTCAGCTTCTCCCTTGAGAGTAAACACCTCCTGTCCAGCAGCCCAGCCAACCAAGTATCTGTGCCATCCCCAAGTCAATATGCGCTCAGGCAGTTGAGTTCGCCAGAAGTGAAAATCAATTTGTAAAAATGAAGATTTTGTTTCTAGATTTTCAGGGAGAAAACTAATTTTATTTGATGTCATTTATTTTCGCTCGATGGAAATTGACTTTTATTACATGCAAATTCAATTTCACTTAGTGCAAATTGACTTTCATTTTATGTAAATTGATTTTCATTTGGTACAAATTGATTTTCATTTGGTACAAATTGATTTTCATTTGAGCCAAATTCCCTTAATTCGATTCAATTTCAAACCCTTTTCATACATATTCAACTTTTTCAACACAAATTCAGTTTCACTTAGTACAAATTCAGTTTCATTTTTTAGAAATTCAATTCAATTTGATACGAATTTTGTTTCATTTGATACTAATTCAGTTTCATTTGATGTAAATTCTGTTTCATTTGATACAAAATGAGTTTCATTTGATGATAATTCCGTTTCATTTGATGCCGCTTCAGCTTCACTCGGCA
>VOMN01025245.1:0-13905 GCA_014899125.1 Orchestia grillus
TACGTACCCACTCTCTGATTTACGTACCCACTCTCTGATTTACGCACCCCCTGATTCACGCGCCCTCTGATTCACACACCCCCGCCAGGCACGCCCCTGAACGTGAACGGAACCCTGCTGCAGTGTGGCCCTGAGGGCACCGTCTGCCCCTCCAGCCACAAGTGCCACCTGTCGCCCCTGGGGGAGTACGCCCTCTGCTGCAGGAAGCCGAGTTAGTGGGGGGGGGTCCTCTGGGGGCTGTTGTGTTGTGTGTGTGTTTGTTTGGGGTAGTGTTGCTGGCTGTTGTGTGTGTGTTTGTGTGAGGGTAGTGTTGCGGGCTGTTGTGTTCTGTGTGTGTTTGTGTGAGGGAAGTGTTGCTGGGGTGTGCGTATCACCTGCGCATGCGTGAGGCGGTGCGTTTCCCACTGCGCTACTCCTGAGCGCACATCTGAAGTTATATCATTAGTGTAACATTTAATTCGTGTACCTGGTGCACTTGACTACTTTCATAGAGGGAAACCAAGCGAGCGTGACTCGTAGTCTTCGCATGCACTGACAACTCGCACCGTGCTCGCAGGGGAGGTCTGCTACGAGCCTCGAGACTCTGGGTTCTGCGAGGGCTCCATCCGTCGCTGGCACTTTGATGCCGAGACCAACGAGTGTCGCAGCTTCCGCTTCGGCGGCTGCGGGGGCAACCTCAACAACTTCGAGTCCGAGGTCGAGTGCCGCAACGCCTGCCCCGTGCTCAGCTCCTGCGAGAAGCTCCGAGCCAAGAACATTCAGAAAGCCGAGAAGAACAAGAGGGTGAGGGTTAATTTCTTGCGTGGAGGTGCTTTGGGCGTGGGTGGGCCCTGTGGCGCTAGTGGTAGCGTCATTTATTTTCATTCTGAAACATTTACGCGCTACTGAATGTTTGAAATGCTTGTTTTACTTGGTTGGTGTTTGTTAGCTGTTGGTTTGCTGCTATTTGTTTTTCATTTGTTGTTTGTTTAAATGTTTGCTTGACGTGAAATGTTCATTAATAACATAGCAACCGGTACAGTGAATACCAGTGCAGATATAGACGTTCAGTAATCCCACTATTTAATAATAGCCCAGTGT
Organism: Orchestia grillus; assembly: GCA_014899125.1. Classification (NCBI taxonomy): domain Eukaryota; kingdom Metazoa; phylum Arthropoda; class Malacostraca; order Amphipoda; family Talitridae; genus Orchestia; species Orchestia grillus. The sequence goes on from VOMN01025245.1 coordinate 1,081, forward strand.
TGCTTGGTTGGTTAGTCCGCCCGTCTCTCTGTCATGCTCTTAAGGATTTAGATACGAGAAAATTCCCGGGTCCGTATTCCTAACTAATCAGCGAGACTGTCAGATTAGGCAGTCCGTATCAGTGATACTACAAATTATAATATTTCCTGTTAGAGTTACGATAAATAAGAGGGTATCTCAAGAAATTAACATCATATGTCCCGCCATTTTTGACGGGGCGCGTCCACTAGTCGCTGAATATTTTGCTGTCTGCTTGAAGCATCGCGTCTGCTCAGAGCATGCGTGCAACATCCGACACATTCACGCGTGTCAAGGAATCTAGAAACGTCGCGAGTAAACATGAGACGCGTTCATGTCGTCCAGCGTTCATAAAATTCAATTTCTCTAATTTTAATTCATATTATTTAATTCATGCTATTTTTAAGTCAACTTCTCTATTTTTAATTTATACTAGACTAGCTGTTAACCCGTTGGGTTACTACTATAAGGCCCCGTTCGAGCCTGTGATGATCCTTCTTTATTTCCAAACAAATATCCAAAGCCAAAGAAAATAATTCATTTACTTTAGACATAGTGAACTGTAGCCATTATACGGTGGAAAAACCCTCTCTTAATTACTGAGAGATGAGCCTTGAATCTCTGTTCTATGTTATTATTAATGAGTGCACGGTTACACACAAGCGAGATGATCAAAGTTTCAATATTTCAAGATGTGTTATCAACAGTGACGCAACGAGTGATTGGCGACCTACGGTATTCTGTAATAGGCTTAAACCTATAGGGACGGACTTATTTTTCGAAGAAAGGAAATAAAATTTAGCCTCCACATCCGTTCATATTAACCAAGTACGACGTTCGAAAAATACAAACATTCCTAACAAAAGATGTGAAACTCAATCCACGATGCATAATGTCAAGAGGGTCCGCAGTCACCTATTTCCGGCCTGTGTTTAAAGATATAAAGTGGTCCTAAAATGCGTTTAAAGACATAGAGGGGTCTTAAAATGCGTTTAAAGACATAGAGGGGTCCTAAAATGCGTTTAAAGACATAGAGGGGTCCTAAAATGCGTTTAAAGACATAGGGGGGTCCTGAAATGTGTTCAAAGATATAGAGGGCTCCTAAAATGTGTTCAAAGATGTAGAGGGGTCCTAAAATATGTTTCAAGACATAGAGGGGTCCTAAAATGTGTTCAAAGATATAGAGGGCTCCTAAAATGCGGAGATCGGCTGTGGAGCGCGTTCCGAATCCAAAACGGAAATTTGTGGGGTTAAAAATGCCATCTTCATTACTACAACGGCCCCTAATTGAAGACATAGGGGGTTTCATAAAAACTGTCCAGCTTTTTGGACGTCGTATCTTACTAACATAACTGTGCTCATGCAATTTATTGTACATGATTCTTTCATACTTCAGGCTCGTGGGTGCATCTCCACCCAAGTTTTGAACAAAACAAAAAACTTATTACTAAACTGTACAATCATCTGAAGTGTAACGAATGTGTAAAAATGGATCTTGTAATTCATGTTACCCGGTGAATTTCTAGCTTACATTATAATACGTCTAAATTATCAACATCTAAATACGTCTAAGCTATCATCTTAATACGCCTAAGTTATCAACATCTTAATACGCCTACGTTATCAACATCTTAATACGCCTAAGTTATTAACATCTTAATACGCCTAAGTTATTAACATCTTAATACGCCTAAGTTATCAACATCGACCCAACATCACACGAGCGATCTACGTGGTAGCGTCTCAACGACTGTGTAGAGTTTCTGTGAATGGTATTCTTATCTACAGAATACATAATCCTAACAATGGTACATTCTGAAAATGGCCTTCTTATAGAGAACCTTTATATAATCTAATGTTAATAACATCATTCTCTGGTGTGCCAGATGACGTTTATCCCCAAGTGCGAAAAGGGGACTGGGGCATGGCTCCCCGAGCAGTGCCTGGAAGAGCTGGGGGTGTGCTGGTGCGTCACCCCCGTGGGGGACCAGGTGGAGGGGTCACTCACCCGAGGGGCCCCGGACTGCTCGCTGTCCCCCAGACAGGCCCGTCGTCTGGACGTCCTCCACCCGGATAACCAAGGCCTCACTAACGCCAGTACGTCGTGCACGCGCCAGTCGATAAGTCTGTAAAATAATACTTCCCTGGTCAAAGTTACAGATACCCTGGTCTGTAAAATAACTGTTTGAAATACTTCGCTAACCAAAGTTACAGATACCCTGGCGATAAACTTGGACTCGATGGATGCGTGACATGAACGTGGTCTGAAAACGTGGCCTCATTATTCCCCTCAGATGTGCCTGGACTGTTTCTTGAACCGCTTAAATCTGGCGACTTCTGTACTTGAGGCGTGCCCGAACATTTCTGTTCATTTTCCCTGCCTTTCCTCGTTTCATCGCTTCGACAATGCCTCCATTTTTCACCGTTTCGACAATGTCAACATCGGTCATTGGGTAGACCGTAACAATCTCTGTGCCAGAAAAATGGTGCCACATTACTGGGGGTGTACAATGAAAGAACTCCAGATTTGGCGGCCCATTGCAGGAATCTTGCTTGTACTTTAACTCCTTCTTCCATCGTGTTCGATAACATCTTAAGGACATGTGTGCGCGTACTGGTTGAAAACCCTATTTGTGCGGCACATTTCATGGGACTGATTTCAGAAAAAACTTTTTTTTCTTGCTTTCCTATTTCTTATCTTTCATTTTTCTTTTTCTTTATTTCCTATTTCTTTCCTTCCTACTTCTTTCTTTCCTTTTTTTTCATTCTTCATTTTCTTTCTTCATTTTCTTTCTTCATTTTCTTTCTTTCTATTTTCTTTATTTATATTTTCCTTATTTCTATCTGCGCACCAGAAAACCGTACTCGGGACAGCGTGGCTCAGTGGCAGCGCTCTTGCGTTCGAATCCCGAGTTCGAATCCAAGCGGTGGCAATGAGGTGGCGGTATTTTTAGGGAGTCGCTGCGTGCCATCTGCGGAGGAGAACGTTGATTGAATTTCCACGAGCAACCGCTGTCTATTAATTAAGGGCTTACACACTCGATAGGGTGCTCACGTGTGTTTGTGTGTATGTAAGGCTGTGTTATTGAGACGTATATTTTCTGTGCATGTGTGTGAAGACGCATGTCATGTGACCTCATATATGAACCTATATGACCTCTTATTCAAAATTGGATCCAGACTGACGTCCAAATGAACCTCTCGTTACGAACACCCGCAAGGCCCTAGCAAAGCCAGACCAGATGGCATGTCTCTCACCTCTCCTCTGTTACTAAAATAAGCTCGTCAGCCTTAATCTCCGTTATATTTCATGTCTCTCACAATTCTGTTTGCCTTTGCAGTTTGTGACGAGAAAGAGACGGTACACGTGTGTCCCAAGGACATGTGTGAGAACAAAGTGTGCCTGTCTCACCCCACCGCGGTGTGTCGCATCAACCCCTGTAACGGCTGCAATGTTGAGTTCGTCGACCACCGCAACGAAGTGGTCTCCTGCAACGAGCATCTCACCCCCTGCCAGAGGGACCTGCAGGACGCCCTTAATTCACCTGCGTCCCACAGCACCTTAGAGGGTTAGTTCGGTCTCACCCTCATCTTGAGTTTGGTTCCACCTGCTGAAATTGATCTTAATTCTCCCCACCAAGGTTCGTTGGAGTTCTCTGATTTAATTCTAGCGTGGGGGTGGCGAACCTCTTTGACTCTGAGAGACATGAAAGGCAGTTGTTTTGAAATCTATTTCTGTGAGGGACCCATTTGATGTTTTTTACACTGGATACGATTAAATGGGTTAAATTGTGGAAAACAATATCAGCTAAGATTCATCTGCTTGGCAGATGCAGTTATCAAAAGAGACAGATCTGCGGAGCCATGTAATGTGACCGACCTGTGTTCTACAGTATAGCGTCCTCTTCAAAGCTTAATCTCTGGTTTTTAAGAGTAAAGGGACGCCCTGGGTAATTCTTGTGAGCTATGTAATTGAAATCATCAACTGATTCCTTTATTAATTTACCCAACCATTCGCACGGTTAATTGAACAGCGCGTGTCTTCGATGTAAAAACCATCAGAAATTTCCGACTGACGTATCATCTGCGCATTCGTCCGTAAATAGGATGCGTCGACGTAGCCTATTTACGGATGCGCGCATGATATTCCCGAATTTTCGTCGTTTGTTCCTTTGAGAACGCGCGCTATTTAAACAGCGTGCGAAAACCTGGGTAGATGAAACCCAATTAGTGTTTTCAATTGAAATACTTCACAAAACTTAAACCTCAAGAATGGGCTCGAGCTCCTGCTTTTGTGGGTCGTGGTAGTGGACTCTAGTGATTGGTTCGTACTGCTCGACGGGAATAGTAACAGAAAATAGGGTTTAATTTAACTTTAGAAAACTCGTCAGAAAGGGACCATCCTGTTATCCTATGTTGCAAGTTGGAACATTTTAAAACATTGGAAGCATTTATTAACCTCAAGTAATTTACATTGAACGCAGTATCACAATCTAGTGAGAAATGACAGAATAAACTAGAATCAGCCTGTACACTACTTGTGGGCCCAAACAAGCTACAAGGCTTCCACGGTAGCCTATGCAGAGATGGGAATTTTTAATTTATCATACATTAATGTGCAAAAAAAGCTCAAGGTTTCACGTAGCTTGAAAGTGACCATCACTGAACCAGTAGCCGAAAGTTACAACGTCGGTGTGTGTATGTATGTATGTATGTACGATGCGCATTTTAAACTGCACAAATAACGAATTTCTACACTTCATGTGCGTGTGTGCGTTGAGATGATATTACAGCACCCCGCACAATGAAAACGACGCCGCTGAATTTGTGTATTTTAATTTTGAAATTTGCATGCCTGATGTACATACCGGACTGAGAGATGTGCTTCTTTTCTTCAGGGTCATCGAGATCAGATGTACTGTACGAGAACAACGTCGTCTTCGACTACCTCCACAATGCAGATGTGTACTTCTCGCCTCCTGCTCTAGACGAAGACCCAACCCCATCTCCGACGGCCTTTGGTTCTTTCCAGTCGCGATCTCCATCCAACAGCTTCGACGGCGCCAGATCTCCGGAATATCTGCGGTCTATGCACAGGAGTCCAACGGCGGCTAAAGCAGCTCATGAACGGGCCCACTTCGCCCGTCATTTTGAGTTCGTTCCACCAGGTGTCTCTCACCATGATGGAACTTCAGCTGAAGATCGCTATGCGGTTGAGACTGGAGGGAGAGATGCAGAGGGTGATATTATTACCCCAGATGGTGTTTTTATTGCTCCAGATGGTGGTGTTGTTGCCCCTAATGGGGTTTTTACAGCGACACATAGGGCAGGAGTTGACGGCGCCGGAACGGGTGGTGAGGAAGAGGTCGGTGGCCAGGGACGTCTTTTGAGAAGCAGGCGGTCGGCCTCTCGAGTGAGTTTATTGGACTTGGGAATTTTGGGGTTTCCGCGCCTGTTTATTTACCCTAGGATTCCTAACTTTTAACTTAAGTCTTTTATTGAAGTTTAGTTTTGCGTATGATGTTGGCAAAGACGTAAATTTTCTCACTCCATGAACCTCCTTAACATTCATTCTAGATGGCGTTCTAGCGAGCATTTTTATAGTTATTGATTAAAATAGTCAGCGTTCTAGGATATTTAATAATGGAAATTGTATCCTTCACGTAAATGTGTATAAATTTATGTCCTTTTAAGTGTGTAAATATCATGAATCATAAAAATTTTTAGTTCGGGAAGGCAGTTTCTACAGCATATAAAGGGTGTCTCAAAAAAAGGTATATCTCGCTTTTCAGTGCTAATAAAATGAACCTCAATGAACCGATTTAATCATCCTTGATTTCAGTGGATGCTGAAATTTATTTTGTATCACATTATTGCAGAAGTTTTGCAAACTAAACAAACCTTTGCATTTGGAAAACATTGTTGTGGTGACAACTCGAAATAGATTTTGTCTGGAATGCGAGGTCGCTCTAATTCATAATGAAAAATAAATTTAAGGATAACTGTTGGTATGATACTGGATCTCATTTTTTGTAATCTGTCTGGAAATGTTTTTATTTAAGCCTAATCCAATCCCTTCAAGATGCAACTAACAAAGGAGCAGCGAATTTTTCTAGTTAAAAACTGCAATCAAACAAAAAGCTTCCAACGAGTGTGCCAGCAATTTTCAGAATCTTTTCGTGGAAGAGTGTCTTCAACTAAATCAGCCTTGTATCGTATTGTGCACAAATTCAATGAAGAAGGAACTGTGCTCAATTTAAACAAGAGAGGAAGTGGAAGAAAAAGAAGTGCCAAAACTCAAGAAAATATTAATATGGTTTCAGAAATGCCTTAAGAAAATCCAAAAATTACGTACCGAAGAAATAATTTTTTCAAAGTGTCAAGCTTCTTTTAACTTGCAAAATTTATGTAATGGTGTGATACAACATGAATTTCTGCATTCAATGAGACCAAGTGTGATCAAATCGGTACATTGGGGTCCATTTCATTAGCACTTGAAAGAGAGGTATGCATTGTTTTGAGACACCTTCTACATATAGTATGTTTTTGCCAACATTATAATTGTTTCGTACCACACCTTCGTCATATAACTCGATGCGAATATTTTATATGAATTGCATGCGACATTTTTAGAATATCAGTTTTGAAATTTCATGAAATCGCTGCTAAATGAATTGTTCATTTTTCGTTAAAAAAAAACTTAGCCTTATTAACCTAATTTGACTTATTGACCTAATATGACTTATTGACCTAATATGACTTATTGACCTAATATGACTTATTGACCTAATATGACTTATTGACCTAATATGACTTATTGACCTAATATGACTTATTGACCTAATATGACTTATTGACCTAATATGACTTATTGACCTAATATGACTTATTGACCTAATATGACTTATTGACCTAATTTGACTTATTGACCTAATATGACTTATTGACCTAATTCAACTTATTGACTTAATTTGACTTATTGACCTAATTTGACTTATTAACCTAATTTACTTATTAACCTAATTTACTTATTGACCTAATTTGACTTATTGACCTAATTTACTTATTGACCTAATTTACTTACTGACCTAACTTGACTTATTGACCCTTCACCAGGCGTCCATGAATGACGATGCGCTCGTCATGCCGATGGTCTCGTCCGCCCCTCCCCAGCCTCGTCTCGACGAAACTGACGAACGGAATTTTGCTTCTGTGGACTACGATTTGGCGGGTGAGAATGGAAGGTTTGGAGGCTGTTGCGATGTTGTCACGATAAATCGTAGTAGTTTTGTATGAAGGCTAAAAATTCCTTGATGGACCGTTATTTTCACTGTTCTCTTGAGTTTTGCCTCTTGTGTAACTCATGGAAAAGAGCATGTACTCCGTCGTATGCATCGATATTTTCATGTTTTAGACAACCTCTTCTGTTTTTCATTTGAAACTCAACTCCAGCCATCATTACATTCATTTCTTTTGGCACGCGAGCTCACTACCGCTCACTCCTCAGGGGGCATAGGATAGGCCATAGGCAATAGGGGTAGGTTGATTAGGCTTGTCTATTCTATGCTGTGGGGAACTAGCGCCCCCAAGGGGACGCTGTTAGGCCACCTCTGCTATAGATAGGCCTTTGAACTTCTATTTTTCTTGCCCACTTTACTTCTTTTCGTCTTCATTCCTTGTCTGCTGATTATTATCGTTTTTTCGTCTTCCTTCTTAACTTGCTGTTTTTATGCGCAGGGGAAGTTGTGTGGGAACCCACCCTGTGCACTTTTCGTTCTAATAAGTCCACACTAAATGATCCCTGCTCTTTCGATGCGAGATAGTCTGAGTTACTGAAGCGCTGCTACCCTTTCTACTCCAACTCACTACCCTTCAACCTGATGCAAAGTTCACAAAATGAATTTCCCATTCAGGTAACTCAACACCGAAGCCCGGCACGTGTCCTAACCCAGCGGCAGACGTCAGTCTACTGACGTGTGAACCGCGACAAGAATGTTTACAAGACAGCCACTGCCCCGGCTCTGCCAAGTGCTGCTTCACTGGCTGCGGCTCAGCCTGTCTGCAGCCACTCGGTGTGTTGGGTGAAATACTTGACTAATAATGTTAACCATTAAGAATCGTCTTATTCTCCAGTCCCTCGGTATGTTGAGTGAAACATTTAACTGTGTGTTGTGGGCTCCACGGCGTATTGCTAGCGTGCTGGCCTCGTAACCGAGAGGACCCTGGTTCAAATCTCGGCTCAGTCGAAGGCATTTTCACGTAAGCAGGGAGTACTTCCCTTGGAAAAGGAAGTTTAAACCACACATTCCTCACATCCCTTACCACGCCAGTAGTTGTAAGGCATTGAAAACCCAACGGTAAAACGTGTTGGAATTAATAAAGGTGTTATTCTGTATATGTTAATCTAATGAGAATCAGCTCATTCTTTAAAAGAACAAAATATCATGTAGACACTTATCATATTTGAAGTACTCGTGTGTACATTCACACTGGTTTTGCACCCAACTATAACCATTTTAAGATTATACTATATAACTTCTGACGTCTTTCACGAATGACTAGTTTTTATAGAGCTAATGTAATTTTGACCTCGCTGAGCAAATGCCTTTGCTCTACACGTCGGGGTACTTTATTATTTACCGATTTCATCGTATGAAGTTTAGGTCATCGTTCTCTACATTTTGGTATCTGTACTCTTGCTACTTAAATGTTCTTGGATTCTTGCTAAATCCCCTCCATCCCTGCAGAATTCCTAAATCCCTTGCCCCCAACTTTGTACAATTCCTAAATCCCTGGCCCCCATTCTTGTAGAATTCCTAAATCCCTGGCCCCCATTCTTGTAGAATTCCTATATCCCTGGCCCCCATTCTTGTAAAATTCTTAAATCTCTGGCCCCCATTCTTGTAAAATTCCTAAATCTCTGGCCCCCATCTTTGTAGAGTTCCTAAATCCCTGGCCCCCATCCTTGTAGAATTCCTAAATCCCTGGTCCCCATTCTTGTAGAATTCCTAAATCCCTGGTCCCCATTCTTGTAGAATTCCTAAATCCCTGGCCCCCATCCTTGTAGAATTCCTAAATCCCCACCATCCCTTTGTACTTCCTAACTCTCCGTCATCCTTAAAATAATCCTAAATGTCCTCAATCCCTGCAGAAATCCCGTTTTCAAGTTCCGGGATGCAGGCGGCGGTCCCGATGTGCGAGCGGGACGGCTCATACTCCCGGACTCAATCATCCCGCGGGTGGTCGTGGTGTGTGGACTCACGAGGGGCCCCCCTCCACCACACCCTCACTCGGGGGCACGTCAGATGTGGTCCACAAGGTCAGTGGTCTCTCGTCGTTGGGAATAAGTTTATGCGGCACTAGACCACCCGGAACCCGTGGGGTCACTAGTTCAAAGTCCCGTTTGAGCCTCTAATGATTCTTATTTCTTTCCTAACAAATATCCAAAGCCAAAGAAAATAATTTATTCACTTTATTCCGAATGAGCTGTAACCATGATACGCTGGATAAGCCCTTATGCAATTACTGAAAGATGAGCTTCGCCTATATACTACTGAAGAGTGTGAATGGCTTCAAGCAAGGTGGCCCGAGTTTCAGTACTATAGAAATAGAATAGACTAGTAGACGCACCCCGCGAAAAATGACGTGTAAATAATGTTCAATTCTTAAGATACCCTCTTATTTACTGTAACTCTCAAATGAAATAATGTTACTTCGGTATCACTGATATGGACTGCCGTCTGTGACAATCTCGCTATTAATTTATCAAATGAAAAACCAGTAATTTTCTCTTATCTAAATCCTTACGAGCGTTACTGAGAGACGGACCAAACAAGCAAAGAACAACTGTGTATTAATTAGGAGGATAGTGAACGTCTTGAAGGTTCCATTTTCGTTTTGTAGAAGGACTTAAGCATTACAATTTTTTTCAGATTAGCCGGGTGGATTTGCTCCCTCCGTTATCTGGGGACGAAGTGTATTTTTGACGACAATACATGGTTCCAGCGGGTATCTAGGCTACGGAACATCAATTTAACATGAAATCTTAAGCTAAAAACCGTAACGAAGGGATGGGGGAGAAGGGGGGAGGTATCAACATGAGGGTTTAATGATCAAAGGAAGAAGTTTTGCGGTGCATCAAGGTGGCGGTTAATTTTGTTATGATTATTTAGGCTATGAAATGATTCTAAAATTCGCATTGAGTATTGGTTTTTGACTCTTTGCAAAATGCTTACATTTTAGAACTTAAAAGAATGCCATTACTGTCTACCATGTTGGTACACCAGAGACTTCTCTTTCTACTCTCGAACATTATCCTCGTGGTCATCGACCCGAGTTTACAAGTTCCTACCAGTTCTTCAACGTAACATGCATTGCATTCATTGCAATCTATTTAATGTATGAAAAATATAGAAAATATATTTATAGAGAAAAACTGTATATTAGTACACAGTGGAATTAGTGAACATGTGTCAGAGAAAACAGTCCGTATCAGCGATAGAGAAAATTACACTATTTCACTTGAGATTTACACTCATTTTTTGACGGCATGGGGACGCTAGTTAGATTTTCAGGGCCCAATCATATGGCGTATTTTAATTTGCACGCCCAAACTTGTTGGTGTTAGTACAAAAAAAAAATGAACCAATTCATGGAGTTGAATTAATCAAATGGGTAAAGTTACGATGCACTGAACTTTGAGTTTTCCTGGGAGAACCCAGAGATTGTGCGGGGCAAGTCCATAAAGTTGCATGTGAGGTACCTACCAAGTTCTGTTTTTAACAAACTTACTTTTGATAAATTCTTACCCTTGAGCTATGTTAGGGAATTTATAACTGGCAGCAAAATTTTTACCGTCTTTCCGCCTTCTATAAACAATTTGGTCATTTTCACAACTAATTTCAAAAAATTATTAATAAGATTAACGCACCATGAATTACGCCTTCACAATTTAATTTTCCTCGTCATACCCCGCCCCCTAGCGGGCACAGGAGAGGCAATAAGGTTAAGTTAGTTTTATCTATCCTATGCTATGGGGACTTGCGTCCCAGGGGGGCACTGTTAGGCTACCTCAGCTATAGATAGACCTTCGGGACTCTTTCTTTCGTACTCATTTTACTTCCTTCAATTTTCACACCTTATTTGCTGTCTATTCTTTGTATTTGTTACTTATCATTATTAACTTCCTGTTTAATGCGCAGGGGATCTTGTATGGGAACACACCTACAGCATAGATTCCCAGTTTTCTTCAGTCCATACTAAAGGGCCCCCTTCTCTTTCGGTGTGACGTAGTCAGAGTCACTGAAGCGCTGTAATTTATACCAGTACTGCTACTACTATTGTCTCTATGTCTACTACTCATGTACATATTTCAGTGCTTATACTCGACACCCAAACCAATTTCTAAAAAAAAACGTTTCGTCCGAACAGTCACAGGACTCTCTCATCACCCTATTGGCAAGCGCAATTGGGGCTCCATGGCGCGGTGGTAAACTGTTCAGCTCACAACTCAGAAGTATGGGTTCGATCCCCGGTTGAGCAGATGTATTTTTTCGGAGTGCTTTTTTTTTAAAATGATAAAGCTTTCGTTCCTCACATCACTCACATACCGGTAGTCATGAGGCGTTGCAAACCCAACGATGTCGTGAATGCCAACTGTGTTGCAATGAATAAAGTCTCATTATTGGCTTCACGTGTGCCTCCTCAGGTCAAATACTGGAACGTGCGCCTCAGTCTGCGGTGTGCCCTACCCAGCCCGGCGCAACACCCCGTGTGTGTGCCAGGGAGTGCCGCAATGCCGTGTGTCCGGCACACCCCGACGCCGTGTGTGTCGCTGACCCCTGCAACAACTGCCGCATCGCCTTCTTCAGGTAGGGTGCTGTTGTGAGGCGCCGTCCACCGGCGACCGTGCCGTGCTGTGCAGTGCCGGTACTTCCTGAGAGTGTTGTGGGCGTGATATTTCCTCATAATATTTCTCTGATATTCCCTGATGATATTTCTCTGATATTCACTGATGATATTTCTCTGATATTCAGTGATAATATTTCTCTCATGTTTAATGATAATATTGCTCTGATACTCACTGGTAATATTTTTCTGATGCCCTATGGCAATATTTCTCTGATATTCACTGATAATATTTCTCTTAAATTCATCGATAATATTTCTCTGATATTCACTGGTAGTATTTCTCTGATATTTTCTGGCAAATGTCTCTAATAATTACTGATAATATTTCTCTGATATTTTCTAATAATATTTAAATGTTATCGCTTAGTATTTTTACGTTAATATTTGATTGTGACGCTATTTCTTTGTTTCAAGATGATATTTTTTCATATTTTGTTTCTTTCTCATACTTCTGCGATGTTTTCTCGATAATATTTCCGACATTTTTCCCACAGTGCATATATTTCCCCGCAAAATATTTTGAAAATTTTCTGCTTTGAATATTTCTCTGAAAGCGTTTGTCCGATAGTGCATGTTTATCCGACGATATTTTTGTGGCAACCTTTTCCTAATTATGCTTCACATGCATCATGTCTCCGATAATACATATTTATACGACATTTCTTTTATATCTTCTGATAATGTATATTTATACGAGGACATGTTCTTTTATATCTTCCGATAATACATATTCATACGAGGACGTATTCTTTTATATCTTCTGATAATACATTTTTATACGGCATTTTTTATATCTTCTGATAATACATATTTATACGAGGGCATATTCTTTTATATCTTCTGATAATACATTTTTATACGAGGACATGTTCTTTTATATCTTCCGATAATACATAT
>VOMN01025246.1:0-12613 GCA_014899125.1 Orchestia grillus
TAAAAAAAAATCGAGTGGTCATGTCGGGCGCTCTCGGCGCGCAAAGCAGCAGACCCGTTTCGACCAATCCCCCTATTGGGAAACAGAACATTGTCGTAATTTGGAACAAAACAGGGTACGCACGGTATCTGAGGACACCTTCCGCACTTTTAGAAAAACAGCAAGCATTAAGCGATTCTCTTGATTTTTCGTCGACGTAAGCTGATTTCGCCTAAGAACGTATAATTTGTATACGAGGTCTTGATGACCACATTCCTTATTGTTCCTTCAAACAGTTGAAGATCTTTGGCAGGATGTCGCATTGACTTTCCGGGATTTTCGTCGATCGTGCCATGCTCTTTTCTGACAAACTCAGGTGTTCTGGGTGAGTCAGAGAGTTGACATTGCTGTTTTCTCGTGCTCGTAACCAATTTATCTCAATTGTTTTCATTGAGCTTCTTTCTAACTTTGCGAACGAAATATCTGGGGACTTAGAAATCTTGCAATTTTTAAACTGCTGTGTTTCTCTTTTATAGACGCTATTACAGTATGTCTTTTCATTTTATTAGTTATAGTGGTATCCCTCATTAGATTTTCTGGAATGAAAAATACATTAATTATTATCGGGCTAGTTTAAATTACAAAACTATGAGTGTCCTCAGATACCTTACGCACCCTGTATTATGAAAGTGTGCTAGAGCCCCGAAGCGTTGGACCACATTCTCCGTACAGCTAATAGTACATTTTCGAATAACTCGGGAAGTACTTCTTATAAGTAAACTTTGTAGTTATTCCCGTTGAGAGGTGATGGCATAGTGTACGGTCCATTGATGGAGTTCTGCAAGATACTACGAACATTCAAATTTACACTATCGTTCTTGGTATGCGTGTCCACGCACAATGCGAGGGTTGTTCATTTGCCATTCTTGGTTGTTATGTAAATTGAATACTCCAGCTATGGTGATAGTTGCGTCATCCGAGAACAGTACAAGTTCCGAGAAATTGAGATTCTGCTATTTCTTATTGAAGTACTACACTGCAAATTGCACTCGACGTTCATAATCATCTGAATTCAATGCTTGGTCTCTTTGAAAGTGATATGGATGATAATGATTTTGATTCAATACCAAACTCACCAATGGTTCTGCAATCCGAGAGCTGCCGCAGCTCCATGCGTGCTAGCTCTTGGGTTACGATGAAAATGGTTGAGCACTGCTTTCTCGACATCTACACGCCTCTGACAAGCATTTTCTCGGTTTATTTTAAAACTCCCGTTGTCACGTAGCGTTTGGTGTAAATTTGAAAACCTTCTAGGACCAGGTATTTAACGGTTTGGAAAACACTCTTGGTATAGCCTGTCTGCTTTTCCGCGTTACCATTAGCAGTACCATGAGCAAGGGGCATGTCTGCGTTTCTTAAGCAGTTTATGTTGCGTGGGCTGGTTCACAATAGAGAATGAATAGCAACAAATAGGTAGGCAAGAAGTTACCTTGCTGCATGGTTTGGAACGATTTAGAACTAACCGGTCTAAATTTTTTTATCAAGTATCTTGGAGACCAAACTTTTTTCGCGACGCTTCATGAAGGCAAGAGTGTTCAGATAGCCACTTTCTAGTAGGGGTAAAATTTTATACATTTTTTTCCCTAACACCGTGGATATGGCGCTTGATACAGTGTGACTCTAGGGGTCTCATTTTGTGTGAGCAAACACTCGCTTGACGGTACATAACGACTCGGTCCCTGAGGTAAAATGCTCTACAGAGAGGTGCATTCACCTACTGAATGTGTCAGGAGTTTGTAAACATTTATCATTCATCAGAATATTCTCTTTTTGAAGATCATTAGATTTCCTTATAGATGTTTGTTTTGGGTTGGAACCCGCTTTTGAACGTAGAATCTTTAGTTTTAGAATGTTGTGCTATCGTCAGGTCCATGCTAAGTTAGCTTTCAGCATGTAAGTTTTTCGTCAAAAATGGTGTTCACGAATGAATGGGGAAGCTTCTCCTATGAAAGAAGTAAAGATCTGCTATGAAGAAGTAGCTATTCACTATCTATGGGTACTCGAGTTCGTGCTGTTCTTTCACTGATTAACTCGACGTTATTGGGCGTCAACAGGCTTTGGTATTAATTTTAGTGGTTCTGATGAGTAATGTATTAATGACCTTTTTAGTGGTTTTCTGATGTCATAATTATGAGTCAGGTCCTAAATTGCAATTTAAAATTTTCCTAAATGCAGTGGGAATAGTAGTAGTAGTAGTTAAATTTCGAAATGTTGTTGCTTCCTTGATGTTTGAAGGCTCCAATATGTATAATGTCCCAGACTTTGAACACACCAGAACGAACGCACTGCGAGACCCAGCGACGCGACCTTTCGATTCCGATATTCAGTGTAATCGGAATCGAAAGGTCGCGTCGCTGGGTGTAGCAGTGCCTTCGTGCTGGTGTATTCAAAGTTTTTTTTTGCTCAGACTCGGACTGATCAGGTACAAGAAGTAGGACATCCTCTTGTTTTAGGAGCTAAACTCATCCTCATCAAGATAGTTTATCCTGGAGAAGAAAAAAGTAAGGAGTGGAGCGAACCAGATATGTACTCATAGCTACTAATAGTTACTACTGTTCTCACGTTTCTCCGTAAAACTATAAAAAGTGAGAATTCTTCTCCTGAGAATGATAATAGTTGAAAGCAAGAGGTAAATAATGTATGGAAAAAAGAACACTGTGAAAGTTTCCGTAGTTGTATAAGTGAAACCATTAGTAATGATGAACGAAAGTAGTAAAAGTAGAGCGATATGGTTGTGTGTACAGAACGGATACGTGCGACTGTGAATGTAGTCATTGTGTTGCATGTGTCATTTAGTGCTATGACATTAAGGTGAAGGGCGCACAAAGTTCAGTGCGAAATGAAAGTGGTTGTGAAGAACCACTGCGAACTAAAGATGATGACTTCCATGCAGGATACCGAGTGAAGAAAGGGTAACGGAGCAAGTAAAAGTAAGTAGTTGAAAAATAGTTGGCCAATTAGAGCAGGCGTAGAGGTCTGGAAAGGACAGAAAAGTGCTTAGTAAGTGAAGCCGTATTGAAACAGGTGGGCCCACGACGCGGAGAATTAATAAGGCTTATAGGGTGGTTCGCAGCAGTGGTAGCGAGGGTAATGGAGATAGGCGGCGCTGATACTTGGGCCTGATTATGTTGTCTCAGTTGTACGTATGTCTTCGGCATTCTATCTTTCGTGCCCACTTTGCTTCTTTCTTCATACCTTTGTCTTCACTTCCTTTTCATACTTAACTTGCTGTTCCTATGCGCTGGGGATCCTGTGTGGGAACACACCTTGTGATTCCCCATTTCCTAAGAGTCTATTCTAAATGATCCCTTTTCTTTGCTCTCTATGTATCACATTTCATGTGCATAGTGAGCTTCAAATCATGACTATAATAATAGTGACGGTTTGATTCGAGAGTAATAACAAGAGACAGAAGAGACTATGAAAGAAAAAAATGTATGTTCTAATTTTTTAACCATGCGGAACTGTTCCTGTTCATTGCGCGTAAAAAAAGATATTTTTTAGGAAGTACGATTTTAGTGAAGCTTGCGTGATGGTGAAAAATTTGTAACTATGACGAACAGCTATGGTGGAGGAGTGCTTGAATAAAGTAAAGTGTAAAATACGACCGAGCGAAGATAATGCGGCTCGTTTTGAGCCGCGTTCCCCCAACTTCTTGATACTGAAAGTTCAGCTGCCGCTTGCATCAACGGACCTTGTTCCAACGGACTTTAGTACAATTGGGGAACCTGAATATCCCCAACTGGGTTGTTCTCAGCGTGCGATTTTAGAAATTACAGTTGGATTTCTCTTTTGGGCTGGTAAGTGCTTCAAATTGTTTAAAACGTGCGATGTTGCCTATAAGTAGGCGTTTTTGGACCACTTCTTCCCCGTTTTAGTCCGTTGGCGCGAGCGTTTCTCTCAGTTTTAGTCCGTTTATGCGAGGGTCAACTGTACGTTATTATACAGGGTATCCGCTAAAAAAGTAGTCGATGCCAAAATGCTGTAGTTTGTAAGATATTAGTCCTAGAAGGCTGAAGTAGATTTTGTTGAGAAGAGCAGGATTTAAAGTTTTATTTTATTATAAATTTAACATTTTACATGACCATTACCAGACTCAATACACTCATCAATACGAACAACAAATTTTATTATCACATTTTGCCAAGTATTGGACGCGATCACTCCTCAAACATCATTTCTCAATTGGGCAATGTTAGATGATTTCTCAGCTGACAATTTTCTCACGAATTTCGTCTTATCATCTTTAATTAAAATACCATGTTAATTCTTGTTTCTGTCTCTGCTGTTTTTGGATAGCCTGAATTTCCTTTATTTAAATTATGCACTGTCCCGTGAACATTCCACTTCGTTCAACACAGTTTTCTTTACAAATTCCACAGAACGTATTTCAAATTCCACAGTTCAAACAACGGTTTGAACTGTTTTTTTTGGTAATCGTGTTCCTTATTTTGCTTGAAATCAATGAATTGTAGTGATCATGGATCCGTGTTTAATAATTTTTTCCGCGACGAATTGTCTGTTTGACTGTCACTTTTGCCACCTCGTTTTTAAACCGCGAGTGGAATTAAAGTTCTACAGATGTACCTGTGTATATTTATTATATCGTATAAATGATATCGAATAAAACTTTAAATCTTGTTTTTTTTAATGAAATCTGTTGCAGCCTTCTAGCACTAATACTTTACTAACTACGGCGATTTTATATCGGCTTCTTTTTAGCGGATACCCTGTAAAACGAAAAGAAATATTCTGACTTTAAACATAAATCCAGAATTAAGCTCGTAATGTAAAATGTGACACCCGACTAGAGCAAGTACGATCACTTACCCCTCAAACTGTACATGCTTATTTTCAGTTGACATGCACATTTTGATTCTGAAATTAGTATCCCAAGTACTGTCCAAAGAATGTGAATAATGCTCAATAACCTCAGGGCGTACGCTGCCGAAAATTACAGTTAAAAATTACGTAGCAATCTTCTGTTTTCAGAGGTTTTGAAAATGTTCGAAAAAGTTTGTATGTAAAACTTAATGTTGTGTTGAGAATGAGCGTTCTAGGGTAGGAGTACTTGTACTGGTACACGGCGGATTCAGCGATAGCAGCCGTGCGATCTCATGTTCATTAAATTTTCTGCTTATGTATGTTAATTATCTTATCAGATGAATTTCACGGTGGGAACTTGTTGCTCGAGTGTCATCGCATGAGTCCTTGTTTTATATCTCTTAATTGTGACACGTCCAAGCTGTATGCTTTTGACCGGGTGCAACTGAACTATTTATGCTCAAACATAATCATTCACAAGCAGGATTGTTCTTCAGCTTCCATTATTGAAATTCAGAATTTTTGGTGAACTAATAAAAATAATTCAAAGACTCGCTCGCCGTGCAACCGACTTTCTGCCTGAATGTGTTCAATATTAGCTATGAATTTTTATTTTCTGCATTTAAGAACGCCCCTTCTGTGTTGAAACGCTATTTTTGCGGATGCGGTAGTTAAAACCCAATTTATAACATTGAGTTAATAACAAATAATGACTTATTAGCAAACAGTAAACATCATTATTAACTCCAGTTTATGCGAAACAGAATATTGTTTAAGTTACCAGGAAAAGCTGAACCCAGTTTTATACTGTGTATGGGGCTATAAGAATCACTCTTAAAGCTATCTAGATAGTTCAAGAATTTATAACCGGAGCAAATACGATTGAAACGATGTGATGTTTCAATCCACCTGAAATATGCAATGCATATTTGGATTCCGATCGGAATCCACGTAGAACGGAAAATTTTGGCGTTGGTTCAAATTTATACGGATTATATTTAATTAAAAATTGCTACACCGCGTTCTGCATTTAAAGTTCCATCTACTCCAAGTTCAAGCCTTTTGCTGAAGTATCTAAACCTTGTTTTCCGCACTCTTCATTCTCTAGAAACCCAATTTATTGCACTTACCGCCTCTGCTGCCCACAGCTCTTGACTGCATTCAGTACGCTTTCGTCCGAGTTATTGGTAAAAGCTCTTCAGAATCATTTATTTTGCTGTGCACTGGAAATCTACAGTAACGTGGATTAGTCGCACCTCTAACAAAAAAAGTGATAGTCTGCCGAATAGAGAGTGTAATTTTGTGAGACGCCTCGTGTAGTTTAAGTGCGTACTTACAGTTAAACATCGAGGCGTACGTCGAATTCAGCATGATATATCGGCAATATACTCATCGTTGACTGCTACTACCACAATTTACGAGTTCACTTTCTAGTTGGAAACTGCCACAAATGTGAGGCACACGAGAGCAAATCTACTTCGAACATTATCAATGGGCATTGAAACAACATGTAAAACATACGACTTTCTTTAAAACCTTCAACCATCACAGTGAAAGAATATTNGGGAAATGGACCTCGAACGAACAAGGGCAAATTGAGATCAAACCCGTTTATCAATTACCATGTTCATGTAACTGTCTACCGTGTGACCCGTTTCTCAGTCGATCACGCTTTCATTGGTCCTTTCACCATAGAGATACAGGCTACGGCAAAACTGTGGTCGTCTCGATAACCAACTGTCCCAATGTGGTCAATATTAAACGGTCATGCTGGGTACTTTCTTGCATCTCCGGACACTTTTTTGATTCTTTGGTGCGTATCATTGGCATTGTATATTCCAAGATCCCAATGCCAGGCACAAAAGGGCTACTCTAGCAAATACACTTGAGAAGCGGTGTGCAGAATCAGCAGGTATAAAATATGGAAGAAATTTGTATCGAGAAATAATTTTCTTAACATAGTAAATAATTATCAACTCTTATTCTATAGAGCTCACTCCACGCATTTAATTTCTTCCTCATATCTAGTACACTTACAAGTACATAAATGTGTTGGACGATTTCAACTGAGCAACAGGAATAGAATAAATATGTGAAAACAAACTATACATTACGTGTGACACATATGGCCCTCGCCATGTTTGCAACACGCTCCGCACTTTCGTTATTCGTGCATTCCAAAATTTCACTGTTGATACCATTTCAGAATTTACGCCTCATTAGCTTCGAATGGAACAGAGTTCATATCATACATGGAAGTACGAGACTTTGACGCACACGGGCGTACATTCAAATTACAACGAAACTGGTAAAATCCACATTTGAGAAAAAGGATAATAGAGTACTTGCTAAAGTTCGTTCCTACAAATAATCTGCACTACCTGTAGTTCTACAATAAATATTAGGTCTCAAGTTCCTAGATATGCGACGATAATAAAAATATAAGTTCTACTAAGACGCAAGAACATTTCTGAAAACAAAGAGGAACTGAGGAGTACGGCCGGCCAATCCACTACTTCCGAGATGAGGAGCCGTCACCTGCACACAACACATTACTACTTTGAGCGATCTGCGACAACCCAACACTTTCCACAGAATATTTCTTAAGTTTGGAAACAAAAACGAGGATTTCTCATTGGTTCTGTTAAGTACACAGGGCCCGGTCATATGAGCAGGCTGAGGAATACGAACGATAGGGAAATAATTTTCCTTCATTCTCGATGAAACCAAAGTTAGCTCACAGAAAACAGTACGAAAACTTTTATTCGTCCATTATTAATATCCACTGAAGTACAATAATTCCTATACTAACGTTTCACATTGAAATCTTGAACAAATGACATCGTGAAACGTTTCGATATGTTCGACATGAGAAGTAGGGGCGAGAGAGGTTTATTCTTTGCATCTAATACTTGTAATCTCGTTCATGCTTTTAAGGACCCCGGCAATATTTGAAAGACATTAGAAATAATAATTCAGTCCTAGATTTTTATTCCTTCAAAACTAGGATAAATGCACCAAAGCGCGTAAAATATGAACTATTCTAAAGCAACATTTCGTTCATTAGCAAAATGAGCTGGCCTTCACAGAGTCAAATTTAAACTTTGATTGCAAATGTATCTGAAGTAAGTAAAGCATGTCTACTTCATCTGGTCAAAATTAATCTCGTCAAAAATTTGAAAAATGAACAAGTTTTCTTCATTATGTTTTCTTTTTCGACTAATTATACTTTTCATCCTAATTTTATGATTAGAACTTAATCACCATAATCACACAGAAAAGCCAGCAGCGAAATTCGATGTCTAAATTAGAATTTTTAGGTGTAGTATCAACACAAGGTATGTGAAAAGATACTAATTATTCATGCAAAAAGGACATTTGCCTACGATGCTGTACAAGAAGTGAGCATTGTAAAATAAAATATAAAATGAATGCAAAATAAATGAGAAACGAACGCAAAACAAACGAATGAAGACGAGCTTAAGAACTCATTGTAGTTGAGCCATTGGATTCGCACCATCAGAAAATGCATTGTGAGTAACCAGGCACTGAAGGGTTTTGAAATTTAATAGCGTTTTTATTTTGTAATTGGATTTATAGAGTTCTAAGCAGAATATGAGAAAATCACGGAAATTTATCACCAGCGGCAAATACTGCTAAGGTCGATTCCGCTGGCCACCGTCGGCAATTAAAAACACACCCAAAGAAAAAAAGCATAAAGAAGTCCTGCGAGTAACGTATTATTTTCAAGCATATTTTAGAGTGAACGAATGCTAGATTAATAGAAAATCACTTTGTAAATATTAAATATAAACTTGTTCATTAAGCCCCTCATAGTTGGCCAAAACAAAGGTTGCACTATCAAATGGGTTTCATTAGTTTGATACCCACGCTTTCGGAATCGTCAGCAATGCGAGTTTCAAGCGACAAGCAACGAAATTTTTTTGCCTTGACCTGCTAAATAGAGTACAAAGGCTTCGTCGTCAGAATAAATTAAGTGTAATATTGAGTGAGAATTTAATTGGAATCAAATCGTATGGTTCAGATTACGGAATATTATATATTTAATTAATTTAAGTTGGGCTTCAGTAATTATTACTCGAGTTTGCGCATCATTTCCTATCAGGTGGGTGTGCTGATTCAACCAACAAACCCTATTCAGTGGTCGTATTAGTGTCCCATACGTGAAAACGTATGACCATACTTTTTTAAGTGGCTCGGATTAGAATCTGATGCACTACTTTAAATTTTTCGCTATGAGTAACAGAAAAAAAGAGAACCGCTACCATGATTTAGCAGTGGAAAATCAGTGAGTCGTGCTGTGGGGTCATGTGCAACATGTCAGTCAGGCGGGATTTTGATTTGAAAGAACAAGAATGTTTAAACAAGGCGTCAAAGGCAACTTGAATGATCTGAATCACCATGCAACATGCCGCGGGAGAGTTTTGATGCATGTTGCAGACTGCATAAAGATTTTATGCAGCAGAAATATATTCCCAGGCTTAGTGGAGCACACGGCAAAAAATTTAAAGTTTCTTATGAAAATTTGAACATAGGAA
Source organism: Orchestia grillus (assembly GCA_014899125.1). Classification (NCBI taxonomy): domain Eukaryota; kingdom Metazoa; phylum Arthropoda; class Malacostraca; order Amphipoda; family Talitridae; genus Orchestia; species Orchestia grillus. Next base: position 9,423 of record VOMN01025246.1, read on the forward strand.
CAATTAGCAACGAGAGCACTTGTGTTAGAGTTCGTTACATCGCGATATCAGCCTCTTACCTGTCAACGAGTGAGAAGGGAAAAAGGTGAAGCTATTAGCAAAATATAATTGTAATTGACGTGTTGCATCGCAGAAATACGGTGATAAGAGGTCCAAGCAGTCAGTAAAAGGGAAGTCACAGCATTCAATAGGTTTAGGATAATGATCGCAAAGCGGAAGTAATAATTACTGCCATAATTTAAAGTAGGGCAAGGCTTCAGTTTTTGAGCAATTAAAAAACGATCAATACAGTGTAACATGATAATGATCAGTTCAAGCACTACCATTTGATCATTAAGACCTAGCACAGTGAAGGAAGGAACATACGCGTCCTGAATTCTAAAAATTCGCCGATGGGAATAACAAACAAATGCATACATTCGTACGTGACGGTGATGCACCATTCGGCTATCTTCTCTATCAAATGGACTATAAAAAAAATATCTTCTCTGTCAAATGGACTATAAAAAAAATATCTTCTCAGCCAAATATACAACAAAAAGAAGTATCTCCTCTACAAATAGACAACCAAAAAGAAAAATAAGATATGTCCGAACAACTGAACCTTAACAGACTCTTAACATCATTAAAATTGGTATATTTATCGTTTGCCCATCATTTCTGTTCAATAAAAAAAATCAAACCAGAGTAACTTCGCAAAGATTCAGCTCCAAAAGTAAAACTAGCGAGTAAAACTTGCTTTCCTTGGAGGTGTACCCCCGACTACAGCCTGCAAAGCTGGCAAAAACGAGGCAGCGTGATCATCTGGACGAGTTGGAAAGTATCGTAAGAAGATAGAAATATAGACACCCCTGTGGGTAGTTTGTTACACTTCCAGGAGAGAGAAACAGGAAAAAGGTAAAATAAAGCTAAGTGAGAACATATAAAGCAGACTCATAAGAAGCGGTAATGATTCCGCTATGACGAAATACATTCGTTTTCTTTCAAGGTAATCTAACGAGCAGGAACACTTCGATTATCTCCACGCAAATCAATATCTAAGGACTTCCAACGTCCCACAGAGACGCTGAAATGAAATCTTTTTCAACGAACTCTCTTTGAAGGTATTGTCAGCGACTGAGTCTAGAACCAGTAATCAGTAAAAGAGGTGGGTTGGTAAGAAGTTAAGCACAGGGTAGCAGTCTTATTGAGCATTACATTTCGGTTTCAATAGAATACTTATTTTATAGTAAATTCCGCTATCCCTGCACTCGAACACCGGTGATGTGCTGAAGTGCCTCAATTAATCAAGAGCAGAGTGCCTATCAACGCACAGTGAATCCTGTTTAATGCCCGCCCAGCAAAACTTGATTAGTTCCCTCGTGGGAAATAATAGAAAGCTGCGCTAATGAATAAATACATCACGCAATACAACGCTCATAAGATTGGGAGAACACACCCTGACAATTGCAGCCAGCCACGACAACATTCAGTCTTGTACTTACTTGAGCTGACAGAGGGCTTTCTGAAGACCACTTCGCTCGTACTCCTGAGAACAGATGCAACTCGCATAAGCTTTGAAAAAACACAAGGTCGAGTCAAAGTTAAATTTCATTTAATTTCCTTTTCAACAAAATTTTACTGGTTGCTACTCCTATGTTTCATAATATGACCATGCGAGTGTCAAGACTACACTAGAGAAATGCTTCCAAATCTTCTCAGCGCTATTATAATGAATAAGCACTATTATAATCAATAAGTATCAAATTATACAGTCCTGCAACTAATCTTAACACTAGATTAAATTTAGCACCCTTTTTACCCGGTTTTACATCATGTTCTCGGTTGTCGTCGCATTTCTTTCAAATTTCAGAAAGTCTGAATCATTACATTTTGGGTGACAAATTTTCACACGCTTGGTGCACATTAAACACACAATCCAGGCCACTATGCGAAGCTCAAAGCCACGCCGTTTTTCTCTCATTTTTCTTCCATTATTTCTAGTTAACTGATCAGCGTTCTACCCCACACAAACTATGATAGTATCTTGAACTAAAACTACTACTCCATTCATACGAATATTTTATTCTTTCATAAAATAAAATCACTTACACACTACACTCCACATACGCCACGCATATAACAAATGCAAGATTGGACAACATCAAAACATCGTTCGGCTATCGATGCTTAATTCGAGACAGACACTTTTCCAGACTTAATTTTTCATTTTTTTTATCAAGCGTGGCGGTCACAGATTAGATTATCAGTTAGTTTAAAGCTCTCTATTTACATGAAATGTGTTTGTATGAGAATGAAGAGAAGAAACCATTTGATATGGACTAGAAAACAGAGAATTCATGCACAAGATGTGTTCCCACACAGGATTCCCTGCACATAGAAATATCAAGTTAGGAATGATGAGCAGCAAAAAGGAAAAGAAGATATAGCGAAGACAGTGTAAAAACTGAAAGAATTAAAGTGGGCACAAAATATATTAGCTCATAAGGTCTATCCGTAGCTGAGGTGTCCTAACAGCGCCCCTAGGCTCTTCTGGCTGTAAAGTTCACATTTTATACGGCTATAAAATATTCATTATACGAGCTTTTGCAAACCAACAAAATAGTACTCCCTCTGGTCGGAAAGGGTGCACAGTCAGAAAAACAATTCGAGTTTGTGTTTTATGACAATTTATTTAGTGCGTGTGATAATACTTAGTGTAGAGTGTGCAGAAGCCAAATAATTAGCTGTTTTTGTCAAAAATTCGTTGATAACTAAAACCACGACTGTTTTACCAGAAGATATTCCATGATTTTTGAAGGACTACCCTCAGATAGTAAATAAGTATAGAAAATGAAAATAATGCGTATGGAAAACGAAGGCTTGAAAAGCAGTAATTAACTAACTCAGAACGAACAGCAGCCTAGCAAGCACTACGACAAGGACACTGAGATCGTCAGCTAAAATGTGGTACTATGAAACATGATGTAACACTCAGAATTGGAAAAAACACCGTCGCAGAATTTGGTGGAGCCTTTGCATTTTTTACTTCGTCTCATACACACTTATGATAACCCTCATAAATACCGGCTTCTTCTAAATTTAGTGCTACTGATGATTATTAGGTAATACTTCCGCGTAAATGTCAATATTGGTAAATATCTCACGATGACGGATGGAAGTGCGGCAGGTAAACTTTTGTTGCTCTGTGA
>VOMN01025248.1:0-15848 GCA_014899125.1 Orchestia grillus
TCTGGCTTGCAAGTATTGAACAGAATGATTATGCGGCCCGCGTTCGTCATTCTTTCAGTTATCCGGTCCACTGTGAAAAAAGTTTGGTGACCCCTGCATTAGCCCAACTGTGCAGCCTGTATTTTAGATTATCATTCCTCCTTGATAGTTATATTTATTTTAAGTTAACTAAATAAGGAGGAATAGGTTCTTTCCAGTAAGCATACCTTTCAGGCGTGCTTTTATATTTAACATGTTGGCTTACATTTTTACCTTATATTTGGTCCTGAAATTTACCTTCTTTTTCTGCACGTTCTTCAATGATTACAGTGACCAAAGCTACAACCACGGGTTTCTTTCCCTTGGACGCGACGCGTCCTATCCCCTCGAACGGATGGAAAAAGAAGTTCAAAGCGATATTAATAGACAAGCATAGCAAACGATGGAATTGATCAGAAAAATAAATTTTTATTCGATCGTCGATCATTTTGACGATAAACTGTCATGAGAAATTTCCCATAACAAGCGTTAATGTAAGAAGTTCATACGGATCAAATGTGTCTAAAAAAATTGGCACATAAAACTTCAGTTATAACTGTTAAAAGTATAAGTAACCCAGAATGTATGATATACGTAAAAAGTCGACGGAGCGCTATTTATGCGAACAACGAACGCCGTAAATCAGTTTACGACCTCCAAGGCGTGCACCTATAGCGAGCCCTATATATATGAATGGGCATATCCGAAGGTTACTCCTAGAGAGATCAAGGTGTTCACCTCAAACTGGTGTCCACCGATGGTCGATTTAGTAAATTTAGTCAAATATACAGTATATATTTCCCAACATTTTAAGATTCATATTTGCGAGGGCGAACACTCAATTACTGCGTAGGAGTCCATTAGAAATAGCACTAAGTAATCATATCTGTTGTACATTTGTATATTTTTCCATAAGCTTGTCTGGACGTACACGTGAATACATAAAAGGCTATGTGGAGCACTTAAGGACGTTGAGATTCAGGCCTGCCGTCGAGTTATTTGTGAATTCATTTCGTTTCACATGTACGACAACCATCATAAATAATGGTTCCTTCTCGATTTAATGGTACTGATCATTATAACACAATATTTCATGACAACATGTATGTGTCACAGGTAAAACTTCGATACTTTATAACTATCTTTGATTTATGAACACCCTAATAGTAAAAACTTGTGAGCCCTTCCTCCCTCCTAATTTGTGAAAATCAATATTAAAAATTTGTTACACTTCCTACCCAAGGTAATTTGTTCACGCAAGTGTACGAAAAATAATGAAAAAAATTAAGTAACCCAAACCGTACAATTAATTACCACATCTATAATTAATTGTAACTCTCACATCAAGTGGATTGTTCGATCAGCCAGTGCTCTGAAATTTAATATTAGTAGACAACACTTGAATATAAAAGAATATTTGAACACTTGCAAATCAAATAAAGTGTGAATTAACACGTCACAACTCAAATTCAAATTAACCTTATTTTATTCTATATTATTCTTGAGAAGTTCATTTCTTTTTCTCACATTTTCTATTCTGTCTTTCCGTCGTGGCTCCGCGGTGTACTGGCAGCGTGATGGCCTCGCAGCCGAGAGAAACCGGGCTCGAATCTCGGTTCAGGCCAGGCAATTCCCGTAGCCAGGGAGTACTTTCCTTAACACGTTGACTCCGATTCTCCACTCTGGTAAAATTACATGCCGACAAATATTTCTAATGTGAATTTAAAAATGAAGGATTTTGGTTTCTCAAATCTGGTTACTCTATTCATTTTCTTTCTAATCAGAACTAGCTTATTCGATAGATGAACACAAATTTGAAAAAAACTCGAAAATTTGTATTTACACATGATAGTGCTTGGGTTACATTAAGTTAGGTTAGATGATCGCGTGTACCATATATGACCCACTTCGGAGTCAACGTGTTAAAAAAGGAGGCCTGAACCATACATCCTTCACCAGCATTGACAACCCAATGGTATAACGTGTTGGAATGAATAAAGGTTATTTCTTTAAAAAAGGTTCCTTCTTTCGACTGAAATTTTATAGTACTATCAGCTTTGTGCAAAAAATCACACGATGTTTTCAGTTAGTACTTAGATAACACGCTAATCACCACTTCACGCTGAACAATTGGCCAGTGAAATAAAAATCACAACTTTATATGTAAGTCTCAACGCAACGTCCACACTTAATTTTAAGGTTGTATTCTTACGCATTGGAAAACCGACCTGTACCTTGCTTTGTATGTGTCTGATTTCGAAATAATTTATTTTTCTTTCGTTTGGCAACCATCCAGCTGGCAAAATTTTATGTTTTTTTTGAGCTGGTAACAATTAGTATTAATATGAAGTAATTTTTCGTTGACTACTTCGAGCAATGTAAGAGGTGTAAGTTAAGTTTCTTCGAAAAGCCATAATTACAAAGGAAGCACTTTCACTACTTGGCTCGAACAAATGATAAATGAATGGCAAACGGAACTTAGCGTGAATTCAGCAGGAACATCGTTTTCAATAACTCAATTTCGCTCATCTTACTCATTTTTATTGAGTAATTATCATTGATAAATCTAATCATGATACTCACCCAAATTTTGTTCTTTGGTGAGCATAGGCATCACAACTTGATTCAGGTCGTGCAATGAATCACTTTCACTAGAACAGCACATGGAAGAGTATCTTTGACGTCTTACAACTAGTGGCGTGCTGAGGGATGTGAGGAATGTGTGGTTTAAACTTCCTTTTCCTAGGGAAGTACTTCCTGCTTACGTGAAAATAGCTCGACTGAGCCGTGATTTCAACCTGGGTCCTATCGGTTCCGAGGCCATCACGCTAGCAGTATGCCATGGAGCGCAAGCTCCGACTTCCAAGCGCAAGCTCATGAAGAAAGAGAGCAGCCATGGCTGTGATTAGTGTCACTAAACTGTCCGTACTTATATCAAATGTTATTAAAAATATTATTTCGTCTCCTGAGAATCTCTGAAATTTCATTTCGTAAACAATGTGCAACGTCATCATTTGTGATACGAGTATGTTCATTAGTGTTGTTTATCAAATGCAAATTTAACTATTTCTTGTTGGAAAGGTTTTTTTATAATTCAAATCACTTCTTCATATGAGGGAATGATACGTCATATTCATTAAAATATCCAGCAATTAGTAAGTGTGCTCTCTGTTCTGTGAACTATAAATAAACTTAGCATAATAGTAAATTTTACCTTGTATGATATTTTTCTACTTTCGTTGTGCTTTTATATAAGCAGAAACATTAATATTTTGGTTGTTTTCCACCCAACCTCGCTGGTGATGCGGCAGCTGAGGTCAGAATTTTTAGCATACTGCCAAAATAATTTTAAAGTTCAGTATCCTTTTACTATAATTAAGTGATGGCTTTGGAATGCCACTTCCTTTTTTCCCATACACTTTTATAAGCCATAACTTCGTAAAGAGTTGTGAACTTTCGTAAAAAATTAATTCTTACAGATGTTACTAGAAAAATATTATATTGCGATGTACAATCGGTACATGTACTGCTTTATCTTACAGCTGTCAACAGCCTGTGTTGATCTTTGCCACTCAGCAGTCGCACCACGCAAATGCGAACGTTTTAGATTGCTATCGTAGAAGTACGAAACTAGTGTGAACATGTACGATTGGTGTACCCTGATTTGTACATTATTACTTGTGGCTTATTTTATGAGTGCGTAATAATTCAGTAGAATAACCTTAGAATTATTTTAATTTACTAAAAATTCGATTACTTGATTTGTTCATTCTTGCGACTGGTGAAACTGGGGTTTCTTTTGCCTCTTAAACAGAATTCATCAAGTGTTCCAAGCATAGCTTTAGTCCCAAAATCCTCATATTTCACAGTAAAGTCTGGCCACTTAATTATACTATTTTGAAATCGTTCAAAGACTGGACACGCTGCCTGTCGAACATGATGGCTGAGACAGTTTGGTTGTAGAGATTAGACCAGTGTAGATTAATTGGGAAATACTTATTCAATTTGTGAACAGACGACGAACTCCATCCTTCTCTCCTTGCTACCTATTTCTTCTTGCCCATTAGGCCTGATTATCTCCACAACTAGATTCAAAGTCTGGTCTCTGTAAGGTAGCAATTCTGGAGGACTGGATGCATCACAATGGTGGCCTGAATCGTCAAACGGCTTGGTAGCGGGTTGGGTCCAGCGTCGTCATGCGAGGAGCACTTTTAGTCTAAGATTCTTCAAGGAATGACTCCCGAAGGAGGTGAGTTCGAGGGTAATGGGTGCCAATGGCTTTGAAAAATTGCCCCGTGAGCAATCACTATTTTTCAAATTACTGAAAACCACATTCAAGTCAGCAACCCTCTCTTCTAGCTGAATACGGCAAATTTTAACTTTAAATATTTTAAAAAATTATCAAATTAAGCACTGTTTTTAACTTCTTCCTCAAAATTTCATAAATACTCATGAAAGAGAAATGCGAATATTTTAACCAGAAATCCGGACTCAAAAACTTACTTGCAACATTTCAATTGAAAACCATTCAATCGGAATAGCTATGTAATTCCATCTTTCTTACAAGCTGGGTCATTTGCGATCTTAGGAGAACTGAGGGGGAGATTGGTCCTTCCTTCTCGGATTTTTCCGGNGTTATTGGAAGTAACATTTCAGGAAACAGATTTATGTTCAGTTACAAATAAATACTTTGAAAATGGTCTTTTTTACCTCTTGATGAAGTATTTTCCATTATAGTAGTAAATGAAAATATTAATTTACATCGATGATTATCTAAAACGGCATGTTGAAGGTGAACATTAAAATTAAATTCATAAACCATCATTGCATTGAAAAAATAGGTAAAACCATTACATAAACACACACATACACATGCACCCAACCAAAAACACATGCACACAACCACATACACACATATGTAAACTTACGCTAGCGGGTTCGAGCAATATGTACTTTGGTAGCACTTTTATCTTCATTTAAGTGAGGTTTATATGTATATATGAAAAGGGATTATAAAATTTGAAACCCTTGTTCGTTATTTGCTAAACTGGGGTTGAAAATTAGTGATTTTTTTAGCCTCTACTCGCTGGTTGAGATGAGGAAGCTTTTGGGCTACCGGTCGCATGGGCAATACCCCCATGTTGATTGTGTCGGATAAACTTTTGGAGTGTTGAACTACCAACATAAAACTACCTGCAGTAATCAAATTTATGCATGTAGACACATCCACTCCAGAGGAACTCTTCCATAGGTTCCTTTTTGTTACAAAAAAAAACAATCTTGAAACTATTTTGATAAAACATATTTAGATTGGTTGCTTGACATGTGTGACTAACGACATAAAGGGTTCGGAGGGTGTTAAAGAGGATTTGCATGGTGTTTTACCGATGGGATATATGACCCAGCGTTGAATCTGAACTCACTTAAATAAGAAAGGGCAAAAGTTTTTAAAACTGACCCTCATACTATCAAATGAGGTTAATCATACTATCAAATGAGGTTGGCATAATTCATTAAGAAGGAGAGGGTTTTTTACACAATTTAATCGTTCTATTGGTTTTTCTTTACCTCATTTTCGCGTCAATTAATTGTGTTAAGCCGAAAAAAGTTCGACATAACAAAATTATGAAATAAAATATTTTTTAATTGTGTTTAGCATAAGATTATTCAGCCATAATGAAGTAGTCTTAGTAAGTTGGCTTTAATGAAACTTAAAATAAATTTAGAGATGGCTGTTAGGACAAGCAAAGAGAAACATAAGAGGGCCGCGCCCATTTCTGTGACGCCTTTCACTGATCAGGATCACGCGACGCAGCCACAGCTTGTCGCTGCCGTCGCAGCGCGTGCACAGTCGAGGTGAAGGTGCTGCAGGGCCGCGTGTGTTCCTTTAACACGCTGCTCTGATATCTACTCATAAATATTTACTGTTTTAAATGATAAGTCATCGATATTTATTTTTTGTAAATAAAAATCTGCAGAGGAAATAGTGTTTAAAAAATGAATGTTTGCTCCCAATGACGAGTGATAACTTTAGGCTAATATTCATGTGTTGAATGGAGTACTAAAACAAACAGTATTTTTTCAGCAAAGTGTCCAATTTGTGGTGTCATATATACGCGACGGTTTGAAGTCGCTCGGCAAATTTCCTCAGTGCAGCCATGGGCAACAAAGTGGTCGCCTTCACGGACGAGCAGCTCGAGGAGTATCAGGTGATGTAGGGACAGGGTGTGGCACATATCGAAGCAATGAAGCAGGTAACCATATCCATTAAGGACTATCCCAAGCTAAAATACATAAACTCTTTCGTCTCACAAACTCCAATTTTTCTCAGTGGATTTGTTATGAGTGCTAATGAAGCTTCATGAAAACACGAGAAAGCATGTTGTGAGGAAATGAATGTTTTCTTTACTGGTACATCACTAAAAAAATTTTTAACGTTGAGCAGCCTCTGACCTCGATTTCCTTTGTGAGTCTTTCGCTAGAATTCATGTGAATTAACGAATAAATAATTTGAGAGCACACACCTATTTTTAAATATAATGAGAAAATTTCTCGAGATTCAATTTAACTTAAAACCAAGAAATCTATCTGGACCAAGAAATCTATCTATCTTACAACCAAGAGATGTCTCATATTACATCAGGCGGGGTTGAAAGAACCTCCAATATGCATAGCATACAAAAAATACTGTGGCGAATTTCAGGGCAGCCATTGATCCCATGACGAGCTCTCGCAAAATATTCCTGAATATACTGCTTGTGGACGGTTTCAACAGCGTGGAAATTCTATTACTGCAGTAAAAGGCTTCATAAGCTCAAGTTCATTTGTTCTGTCTTTGTGTGTACGTAATGTGCAATAGTCATCAAATATCTATTTCCCGTGTGTACTCATTTTTCCAAGGACGTTTGTCCACAAATACTTGTATATGCATGAATAATGTGAATATTACGAAATTCTTGGCACGAGTGTTACGAAATATTCATGCCTCGTTTATTATATATTTTACTTGTTTACTCTCTGCTCTGAAGTGCTACATGAATTTCACTGTGCGAAATAATATTGTCATTTCTCGGAGGCCTAACCAGTTTGCTGGAAATTCTGACACAATTTACTGTTTCTAACTTTGATGTTGTTGTTTCGTGTCTGCCGCGCCCTTAATTATCTCGTTTTAACTCGAAATTCAAGCATTACTTCCGGCATTGCAAATAGCTTGAGTTTTAGAATATTGAAAAATGCCTTGTGTTATTTAGGTTTAAAACAACAAAAATAATCAGTTCCGTGAAGAATAGCTCTTGGGCAACAATGTACTTGTGGAATGATGCTTCTAACCGAAAAACTACTGCATATTTCATTTCTAACAGTCGCTAAAAACTATTAAGCATTTCATCAATCCAGGGAATAAAAGCCAACTACGTTTTAAGTAATTTTCCTCAGTATGTATCCCCGTAGTGCCAACGAAAAATCATCGTGGAATTGTTTATGCTTAAGTTCAAATTTCCTGCAAATAATGTATCCGTTCAGTTCCACCTTTAGCTACGAATTTTGTTCATGTATAATGTACTCGAAAGACCCGTATAGTGATGTTTATTTTGCTAATTTATAAATCTTTCTGAATTGAGAATTGAAGTGAAACAGTGCACTCTCAACAGGCCCACAGCAAGTATGTTTTAGAAGATTACGAGAGATTCAGAAAGCAACGTTCTCTTTCCTTACTGGAACCACCAATTTACTTTGTTGATATAAAGTTGATTTCCAAGTTTGAAAACTTGTTTTTTGTGGACTCGCTTTTTTGGCACTTTTCTTTAGCACTTGAACTTATGGAAAAATTTTTAAGGACTGGCACTTTTGACACTTTTCTTTTGGACTCGCCCTCTTGGCACCTTTCTTTTAGACTCGCACTTTTGGTACTTTTCTTTTAAGTTAGCACTTTGGGCGCTTTTCTTTTGACTCGCTCGCACTTTTGGCACTTTTCTCTTGGGCTTGTGCCTGATGTCAGGATCTTGCACTAAACGTTGTATCTCCTATGTTGAACACATGTAAAGGCATCACTTTTCGTTATTAGTCACGTAAATAGTAAGTTTTTTTTTTTTCACAAAGTTACCATGTAATTACCATAAAATCCAGCCTGAAGACCCTTCTTCCCCTACTGACATGAATAGCTTCAACGACCCGTAACAGAATTTGAGCCTCGACGGTAGTGAAGGAAAATGCTGTTGTTTCATAGTAAATTCTTTTGCATTTTGGGCTGGCTTGTAATAGTTTGTACCAAATAATTATATGCCTAGTATCCCAAAAGGGGAAACTCAATTTTGACTAAGAATATGCTAGAAACGATTGAACTTACGTGATTCTTATAAGCGATTAGAACATTTATTCATCATCTACTTTTATATTTCATTTACTTTGACAATCTCATTTAAGGTATCGAACATTCTTGAATCTATAATAAACTTCGCATAAGGGATCAAAAGTACATTCGTGCAAGCGAGTAAGAAAATGAACCAAGATTTGAATGAACGTTTCGAAATAATCAAACAAAGGTCTTCAGGATAATGCAGTTGAAATGAATGTTTTGCTCATAATGTAATGTATTATACTTCCAGTTGTTACACAGTTCGCTGTTGCTTTGTTTATAATTTTTTTCATCTTTTGTGAGCTGCATCTTTAGACGAATAGAAAGGAAACAATAAATTTAAAGACAAAACACCTAGTTGCTAATGCAGTTAAATTCTCAGTGGTATCAATTAAGTGAAAAGCGTAAGCATCAATGGTTTTTGAAATATGTTCGTTTAAAATTCGGTATTTCTTCACGACACTGTATTGCTGAATATATTTAATTTAATCAATATCTTAACGCTTAAGCAAAAATTTATTTTCCATAAGTCTTTAACACACCCATCAAAACTGTTCTTACTCGTCTTCACAACGTACAGTTCAAAATTAGCTAGTACTTTAAGAAATTGTTGACTATACGAACGCGAAACTACATATGATGAGAGTGGAAGAGTTTTGAATTGTGTGTAAATTAATTCAGGGTTGCCCAGAAGTAAGGTAGCTTTTCATGAAATTGTGTCCTAAACATTTGTTAACGTATAAGTGCTAACGATATCAGTGAGGGTAACTTACTTTTGGGCCACCCTGTACTACCAATTATTTGTTTCTGAAGATAGTCTTTAGCGAAATGAGTTAACTAACATACAGTGCCTGGACACATATGTTTACACAACTCTATTTTTCATCCATTTTGGAAGTATCGAGCTCTGGTTTGAGGAAAAAGTACAGGTATTTCGGAGAATTTACATTTACGAGAAAATCGGAACAAAGCAGAACAAAATTTACCGTCATCCAGAAATTAACAAAAAAAATGTATTTGACCAAAACTGAAAACAAGTCTTCAGTATTGAGTGGCTTGACCTTTATTTGTAATAACAACATGGAGACGATTATTGGAACTGGAAACTAACTTTTGTCCCATCATTTGTGGATCTTGTTCCATTCTTGCATGTAGATGATCCTCAAACCAGCATGATTCTTTGGACTCCATCTGTTCACAACAGTTTTGAATATTTGCCACCCATGAATTTTCAATGGGATTGAGGCGAGGCAATTGACTAAGCCACGAAAGGACACATTATTTTAATTGAAAACTTTTCTTAATTTCGCTATACGCTTGGGGATCATCGTCTTGTTAAAAGATCAGCCTGCACCGGTCGTTGAATTTCCTTGCTCTTGGAAGTAACTTCTGCTCCAGTTTCTGTCTGTACATAAAACTATCCATTTTTCCATCAATGATACGGAGTTCCCCCTCATCATGAACAGTGAAACAGCCCCACACCACGATGCTGCCTCCTCCATGCTTGTTGGTAAGAATGGTCTTTTAGGATCATGGGTAGTTTCTGATTCCCTTCAAAATTTTTGAGCGTCGTTTCGTTTGAAAAGTTCTATTTAATATTCATTAGACCATACAACTTGTTCTCAAAACTCAATTCTTTTGCTAAAATGGCCTTTGGTAAATGTTAAATGGTTCTTCACATGTTCTTCACAACTTAACGCGTAAGAAGAGGAGTTCTGCGCAGAGCAAAGTCAAGTAGAACACGTCAATACAATGTTCTAGTAATTGTTTTTCGACTGACATGAAGACCCTGTCACTTCAGTACCTTTTGTAGGATGTACGTGTTGTCAAGGACTCATTCCTCACCTTATGCAACATATAGCGTCTGAGAGCAGCTAGTGATAATGCGAGGAGCTCCGACTCTTGGCGAATTGGAGATTGTCCCAGTCGCTATGTTTAAGAACTATTGCCCCTACAGATGTGTGTAGAGCCATATCACGTTCGGCAACGTACGTGTAGGGAAATTCTTCATCTATTTGCTTTCGAACAGCTTCGGGTGCTTCTTTGGCATTTGCCATTGTATTCATTGAGCATACATCTTTCATAGAATTTGAAGATTAAAGACTATACTGATTGTACTTTGTTTACATTACATGTGCTTCTGGAAACTTATGGACGCTTTATAAAAAGTTTTTAAACCAAGACACTCAAGTTGTGTAATAAAGTAATGATGAATTGACATATCAATTTTACCTCAACACTTTTGTCTCACACATTTTTTGTTTAGTTGATATCCTAGTTGTCAATAAATTTCGTTCGGTTCTATTTAAATATTCTGGTAATTATGTTTTCTGAACTACCTCTACTCTTTATCCCAAACCAAAGCTTGAAGTATACAAAATGTATCAAAAATAGAGCTGTGCAATTAATGATGTCTAGGCACTGTAGCTAATTATCTTTCTTATGGAACAACTTGAAATTTCACATCTAATTTCTTCAAAATTCCTCCAGGTGTGCACATACCTGAACCGACAGAACATACTACGGTGAGGAATAGTTTGTACGTAGTTTCGAACTATATTGAAATAGTATAGTTTTGCTTGTGTTGTTCTAAATGCGTTGCATTATTTGAGTTTGCTAATCACCACCAAAGTCGATTTCACCTATGTTCTATCTAAATATATTTTTTGCACCTTAGGGAGAGCGTCTATAATTCATAGGGAGCCATATTCTTCATTTAAAAATTTTTCCACCCGTGTATATAGAAGTAGTTTTTATTTCAGGCTCTAAATTCAAACCTTTGTTTACGTATCAATTTGAATCTGAAATATATTTTGAAAACAGAGAAATGTCGTCACCATGAGTAATATTGAATTTTTATATTACTTTCGCCTACATAAGCGATTCTTTCAGTTGGTCAGTTCGTTGTGAAAAAAAGTCTTCTGTGCTTATTTTTTTACTGTTCGGAAACTGACTCGTATTAATACCAAGATATAAACTCAACGATGAATCAACTTTAATCTGATGCCTCGTTAATTTTTAAAATTAATTTGCTTCCTTTAGCTGAATATTCACTTGTTTTGAAGTTGGTTCCACCCACAGTAGCCACCCCCGGGCAATAAATTCATTTTCATATCTTTTAATTTTGAAAGCTAGAGTTTACTTTGACGGGAGCTAAGATGCCATTTCTGCTTTTTCTGCCTACAACTTCCCTCAACATTGATCGAGTTAAATGAAATTTTTCCCCAAACGGAATTAATAAGGCAATGATAAGTTTTAAAGTCCTTAAGAATTCTATTTTATGGATACAGAGCTCACAGCCTGTTCCGACGCGTGACGGACGGCAACGCCCCCAAGGTGATGACCAGGAACGCCTCTGCAACTGTGACTGCTCCTTACTCAGCGCTTGACCATTTACCCCTGCTCAAGGTCGGGCCATCGAATTTTGTATGCCTAATGGGTATATTTCCTAAGTCTAAGAAAGACTTAGTAGTTCAGTTAGTGACCGTTGAGCTTCTGTCCACACACATGATTTCACCAACACGACGCTATAACTACACAACTAATATTCAAACAGTTCAGTGGTGATAGACTATACACTTGAAGAGTTTGTTTATTGTTTTTAAGAAGCGTTGACCCGATATCAGGGTCTTTCGAACAGACACGTCTTTCATTTAGCCTATATGCAAGACCCAATACGAAGAATGGCCTCTTCCTCGTCGTAGATGTGAATACCTCTCGATTGTGCGTAATTCAAAAGTACAGTATCTGAAAACACGTGGACGAATACTCTGTAATTGAATCATCATCCAAACTTTTATTTGTTTTTTTTTTGTGTGGCTCAACAAATATTAAATGCTGTTATAATTTCGCACCCTACGATTTTAGCATTATTTTCTAAGACTATTTTAAATTGTGGTGTATTTTGGATTCAATCGGAGTGCTTCCACCATTATTGGTTAGCGTATCGAGGTAATTTATAAAGATCACTAAATGGAGAGCTAATAGAAAAACTATTTCCCCAGTTACCTTTCTATATAATTAATTAGTAAATCGAAACAAACTGCAGGAGAAAATGAGCTCCAAACATTCTAAAGAACATTGATACTGGCACTTCAGAACCAACTCATAATAACACAAATACATAACTAGTTAGCCAACCGAAGGTACTAGCTAATTTAAAATACAATTAAAAATTCATTTGACGGGACCATATAAGACAAGAAATCAATCTAAAAATGGAAGTGATTATAATGATGTTCATAATAACAATTAAAATAGTGAAAACCAAGTCTATGAACGAAAGGCACCCCAATGAAAGATGTGAAAACTTTCTAGTTACATTTACCGAAATGACTGCCCGATGCTCCACAGATAATTTGAAATACTGAATGGTGCCGGTAGTGCGACACTAAGACAGCTCAATTACTGCCTTTGAAATAAATATTTCAAAAGCTCACAGTTTATAGGTTCAAGAAAACAAAATTCAGTAAACACAGGACGTTTCTCGTTTCTTAGCCTAGCTGAGTCAGCTTTCCAACATTGTCGCCAGAAAAAAGTATTGCAAGTTTAAACAAGGTACACGAAATATTTGAGAACATACATTATGAGTTTCAGTATCCTGTATATCACCGTAACGAATCCCTTTTGTTCTGGTATACATGGCAAAACTTAAAGCTAAAGAAGGAAATGAACAGGTATTCTTTCATCATCTTCTTCGTTGCAGGGTATTTCCAGTCTGCGATCGCTCGATCCTGAAAATCGTTCAGTAACGACCTCTATCACGAGTCCCACGTGAGGTGGAGAGGCCAGTTCAAGTGCGGGAGGACCTGAGAGAATAGACTGACCAGAGCGAAGCCCTTATTGAGCGAGTTCCTTAGGTCTATTCAACCCCAGCACGCTAGAGTCTAGACGAACAATTTTCACTACTGTCACTCCAAACATTTACCCCATGTTCCCCGCATTGAACCATTTGAAGTATTATGTCTGAGGGGATGTTGAAAGGGCCTCCAAAGGACATTCAGACGACACTGTTTCAGTTTTTAGGGCAGCTGTTGTGGATGCCATTACATATTTTCCTAAAATCCACCTTATCGCAACCTGTGGTCGGTTTTGGAAGCGTGTATAAGCCGTTACAGTGAAAAATGGCCGGTTCAATGACTGATATCTTCAATTTAGTCTGTATTCTTCAGTATATAATGTTCAATCATTGATTCTCTCTATCTACAGTAATTTATCTCCAGTCTCTACTTCCACTCAACGTGCACGTAACTTTCTTCTCGAATTCCTACCGCACCCTGTATTTAGTGCTTGTTCGTTGAGTACCAACAAATACTGAGCCGTTGTTTTCATTCAGTTGCCCATTTTGTGCTCGATACCTTTGGACCATTCCACACCTTCCCGTTATTGCTACTTTACCAAGTAGAGCATCCCTCTTTTTCTAGAACCAATTTAGTTTTCCTTTAAAAAAAATAGTTTTAAAACCCTTTCAGGACGAAATTATCCTGGTAGTGAGGCTACATTAAGCTTAGAAAGGAAAACTAGCTGCAGCTTTATGTGTACGGGGTATAACGCTGCGTTCAACTTTGTACGAAAAACTAGCTGTAGCCTTACGAAACGTGACGATTTCGTCCTCTACGGTGTTAAAGGGTTTTGAAATTTACTTGAAAAAAATACTTGCAAAATATCCTCTGGCCTATGATGCTTTACTCCGTGCACTGACGTCTCGAAGTGTAGCTATGATCACCCAACATCTCACGAGCCCACTGCTTGTAAGTTTCTTGACCTATTTTGAAAGTTCCATTACTTGAAATTTCTCAAATTGACTTTCAATGAAACAGGCATGCGAGTTGGGTGTAAACGACTTTCAACTATGCGAAAACAGAGTAGATGTTCGACAACTAGAACAAAAACATGTTTCGTCTATGACCGTATAGTTCGAAAACTAGGTCATACGAAAACCGAGGCTTGACTGCAGGTGTAAACTGGATCTCTCATATTTTCTTTATGGAGTACAGGCTATAACAGATGCACTGTTGTTTGTTGTGTGTTTTTCGTATATTATCCCCAGCTAATCACCATTTATTCGTCTGGAAAATTATATTGCGGGTATTAAAAACACAGGATATGAAAAAAACTATTTTCAATGAAAATTATCATTACCTAACTATCTCCCTTTACATTCTGGAACTTTCTTAAATCATTGATACAATTTAATTCTCACGATTTTCTAACCATGTCGTCCTTGACATTCATCGATAAATCGTTGGACGTGATCCATAAATAATTAACAAAATAGTATTCTAACAAAAGTTGTGCGATGGGAAATTCAAACATCATGAGCCAACTGGTTTGTTACTGCCAAGGAAGAAAACGCTGTCACTCAATGTTGGTTTGGGAAATGGTTATCTTTTGGTACCCAACGGGTGGTTCCTCAATCACTTTCACAGACTTTACAGCCTTTTAAGGATTGTTTTCCACTACTACATTTGTCAGTTTGAAGGATTTTTTGGTTTTTATATTTTTCTTTACAACCGTTTCATGTTTATCACTTTGTGATTGTTATGTATGTCTTCATCGTCATTTTTTTCTTTATTTTTTTATTTCTTGATAAGTTCATTCAGTGTTATAGGGAATGAAAATTATGGAACTAAGGAAATTGCAATTTGAACTAAAAATTTCATTCCGCTAATTTGTTTGAAATAATTGCCGATTTAATTTAAAAACTTTATATTAAGAGTACCTTTATTGACAACGTACGCTGTATTGTGTATTGAAGGAACTATTAAAATTTGTTTGAAATGATTCAATCTCTGTTACTGTATATTTTGCACTATTATTTAATAGATTCAATTGCACTAGATCAAAATCATTCATAATCTCTGAAATGCATTGATAAAGCACTATCTGAAAAAAAACTCGTTTTAGTTGGAGTTGGAGTTGGAGTTGCTAACAGTTAGAAATATATCTGGTAGGAAATGACGCGCTCAACTAACCATTCTGAGAATTCAATAGTAAAGAGCCCACCTGTGAACCCAGGACAACCCCTTTCGTCGCCGCATTTGCGAGGTGTTCTCGGAAGACAAGTCAGGCAACCTCAATTTTGACCAGTTCCTCGACCTGTTCTCCGCCTTCTCTGAAGCCGCTCCCAGAGAAATCAAAGTAGTCTACGCTTTCAAGATTTACGGTGAGTGGGTGCAGCTGGCTTCAAGTCCAACAAGGGGAGTTCTTTTCCCGTCATAAATTGCATGTACACTCTGATCAAGAATGATAGCTTAGTTTTAAACATAAGCATTCATCAATTTCCAATCAATAAATTTAAAAATACACTTTATAGAAAATCTGACGCTTCATGAAAACAACGTGCGTAATAATTAGGCCTTGAAACAAAGGCTATTTTTTGAAAGAAAACAAATAAAGAAAGAAAATTTGTTTATTCCAAAGTTGGTTACAAACAATGTATATACCTTTTGGTTTTTCAGTTAGTAAAATTACAGCA
>VOMN01025260.1:0-19773 GCA_014899125.1 Orchestia grillus
TTTTTTTAAAGGTCCTCCCGATAATACGTAAGCACCAGAAATTTTTTCGTAGGAGTCCGCTTGTGAAATAAGGTTAAGAACCTCTACACTATACCGTGAGTTATGATTTCAAGGTAATTTTATTTTGTTGTCTAATAAACATGTTTTCGTGATTTATATTCCTACGTTCGAGGCTGATGACACCTTGAATGCCTTATAAAAAGTTCGAAAACCCAGGCTTCGGCCACAATTATGTGCCGCTTTTTAGGGCCGTCGGGAATAATTTTTATTTCCAAAGGGAAGGACCCCGGGATCAAACACGGAGACCTCCTGGATAAGAGGCAAGCGCGCTACCACTTGCGCTACGAAGCCCCTTCCCAAAATGCACAATGCTTTGTCACGCCGAGCTCACACGGAAAGAACTGCGTATACACGACACTCGAGCACGTCGTGAATGGCGGTTGGTGCCGGGGCTCTAAAGGAAGCGGCAATTTAAAGTTAAATTACCGAAGAGCATTCCATGATTCCAGCAGTTCATGAAAATGAAACAGCGTTGGGGAAAAAATCCTGCTGCAAATAATGTTTTCTGCCTACGAAATACCACATGATGAAAAACGCACTTTTGGACAGAACGAAACTAACCTTGATGTACAGTAGGTACTTAAATATACCTTGAAAATAGCAGTCAAATCAAACTTGACTTACAATGCATGCTACGGAGAAGAAAAAATTATGCCAAAACAATGGTCGAAATTCGCGAGTGACGTTCAGCTAAATCTACTCAAAATAATCTGTCTCCATGAGAATAAGAACCGAGGTGTGAGTGCATACACATTTTCTCATCTGAGCCTGCTTTTCTAGGGTAGTGTAATACGTCATAGCACATATCACCAAGCACAAAACACATATCATACGTCAGAGCAGAGCACATGGCACACATCGGCCAAGTGCAGTGAAGCACCTAGTACACAAACACAGCAAAGCACTGAGCACCAAGTGATGTAGTGATGGCCGTCACCTCGGTGACTTCGCTGCCAACGCTCCAGTTCGTGCTCACATTCTCTGGTGGTGTACAACTTCTCGCTTAAAATTACAGGGAGATTTTCAAGCGCTACAAAATAAGCAGAACGAGGGGAGGACGCCATAAGTTTACCTCGGCCAGGAAAAAATAGACAAGTACTTACGAAAAAAACAAAATGAACGGAGTTCCTTCAATCTGGAGTTGAGTAACTTGAATAAATACGAAGTAAATGATGTCAATCGTGGGATTTGGATGTTTTGCGTGCTGAACATGTTCAATGGGCCATATGGACTGATCTAAGTGTGCATATTACATAATACGGTTTTGTAGCTCCTAGAATTGAATTGTAGCTCCTAAACTCTATCTGTAGCACCTAGAATTACTTTACGAGTATACTTGCTCTACAGCCCCTTGAAATGCCCTACAACAACCGGAATTGCTCTGCATCACTTAGACTTGCTCTACAACGCCCAAATTTACACCGCGAACCTTAAATCACTCGATAGTTCTTAATCTGTAACCTGCGCAACCCGCAATTACTCCGCAGCGCCGAAAATTCGCATCATTAAAGCACCATTACCCCGAGGACCCCACGAACCCACCACTCGGGCAAGCCGTTCTGAGAATGCGTAATGGTGCAGCGTGAGCAGCAGGGGAGGGAGGACCTGGCGTGGGAGGACCGGTCCCTGGAATACTGGACACCCCCACCGCAGGTTCCAGGACCCCCCCACCGAAGGTTCCAGGCGCTGGAATTCACATACAGAGAGCTGGCACCCTGCGCGTGCTACATGTGCGTACCTGAATGGTGCGCAGCCCACTTCCCGTTTGGTTTCAGTGAAAGAAGCATGAAGGTTAAAAAAGTTCATGCCTACTCTAAGTTGGTTTCTGGTTAAAGAGACGCGAAGCTTAACACTTTGACTACGATTCTCCACGCTGCTAAAATTACATGCCGACAAATATCTTCGCTGTGAATTTAAAATTGAAGGATTTTGGTTTCACAAATTTAGTTACCCCATTAATTTTCTTTATAATCAGAACTAGCTTATTCGATTGATGAACACAAATTTGATGAAAACTTGAAAATTTGTATTTATACATGATCATACTTTGGTTACATTATGTTAAGTTAAACGATCGCGTATACCATATATGACCCACTTCAGAGGCAGAGAGTTAAGAAAGCCGCATCTGCTACAAGTTTGTTCACGTTGACAAAGGCAAGAAGTTTTGAAGGACCCACAGGTAAGACGTTAACTGCAGTGTGAACACCGATGGTCACACCGCAGTTACCACGATATCTTTGAAGACTCGTGCTGTACCACTGAACTAACTGGCGTTAACGTGGTAAAGATTTACACCAGTTAACCTATATCATTGTCAAATAAAATAACGTTAACAAAAGCTCCGATTGTGTACAGTCTAAATCGATTGTTTTCCCAGTAAAAGAGGTATGATATTCAGAAAAAACAAAGTTGATGATCTACTATTTGCCCGACAACGTTATTTCCTTACTTCAAAGTGGAAGAGCATTTTGTTCCGATATTCTTCTAAGAAATAGTCTCACTCAAACTTAAACTTTTCACACAATGCCTGGTTTTACAATCTACTCGTGACATGTGCAAGAAAAAAGATTCACAGACACCAGAACGTTGTTCTCTAGACGTTCATGAAGGCGTGTACCTCTGAGACAACACAACTGATGACCTGCGATAAGTATCACAAGATGAGCGTTTAAAGGGCCATCCATTTACCATTGAAGTCTTAGTAAGGAGTACGCGGCTCAGTCTACACACATACACCACTCACAGTTCCAGAATCAGCACGCATTCTTGCGACCTTGTCACCATTCCAATGTAAATTTTAATGAAATGAGATTAGACAACCAAAAAATTGATGACATGTATGACGGTCGAATGTTATTAGTTACTTGTTCAGCGATGACAGCATATTTCAAACACAAAAAGAAGCTTGTCAGTTCGCTTGCATCCGACCGAGATCACACTGGCATAACAGTGAGGCTCACAAGTCCGCACCCACCTTTCACGGCAGAATAGAACGCCAGCAACATGAATATAACTCGGCATTCACGCGAGTTCCGTCGCTGAAAGGGCGCATTTTGAACCTCTCTTTACTAGGACTATCAAACTAGCAGTTATCGTTCGGATATATTTCTACGCCTTTTCCCCATTTTTAGAGGTGTCGATCAATTCTGTTAACTCTCATCCAACTTTAACTTGCACAAACCAGAGTCAATACCCGCACCCTACTTTAGAACAACGCTAATATAAGACAGAAAACGTGATACTAACTTTAAGTACAGATTACTCGAAATTGGAAACTATAAAGTTGAACTTAGTTTCACTTCTGCAGAATATTATTTTTTGTAACTCGTTTCAAGCGTTTCACTTAATGTGAGTTCAAAGTTCAGAGCGAAAACACTTTTTACAAAATTTCACAAGACAAAAGCTTTTCTTCCCTATTCCCTTTTGCACCTCAGTTTTAAACAGAAAAAGCCAATTTTTAAGAATAATTTGTTGATGACGTGTTAGTTGGAGCTCTTCTGTTCTCATTTTATTCCGTCGAATGAGTCAGTAAGAGTCATTGTTCTCGAGACATATGCGGCATCGGTCACTCATTTCCTTCACTATTATTCTAATGAACTCAGGATTGCCGTCAAGAGTGTAAACATCTGACGCAAGTTTACTCTATTCCATTAATGTACCCATATAAACCTGAGTGGGCCATGGAACACGTCTGCCACACAAAATGTAACCACTGGAACAATCAACTCATGGGGACGAAAGACAAAAGTTCACACCGGCTCGCACCTCCAGCAACACACTTTCATTGCGCCCAAAGAGTCCAAACACGTGAGAGCAAAACACTGGCAGGGAGGTTCGCAACGTATTTCACAGAAGGCCCCGAATTTAAACTGGGCGACACTTAATTAAGCTTTTTGAATTTCGAAAGCATGATTTCAGCATGTTTGCTATCTCTCTATACCCCAACTGATGGCTATTCGTTTTTTTAATAATTGTGCGGGAAGCCTCATGAAGCAGTTTTCTATTGAGCAACGTAACCTCATGGTGAAGAAGATATTCTCCTCAATTCGGCGTCTCAATGAAACACCTTGAACTAACCAACCAACAAACAGCTCCGCACTAAACGAGAGGCCAACAAGCTACACAACGTTGTCAAAAATGAGCGTATTCCAGCACCAAAGTCACGGGTGAACAACAAAGTAGCTCTCAGGTGTGATCGTATGGAGCACCCGTGGCCGACCACAGACTCGACTCGTGCAGTTTTCCCAAGCAAACGCTCAGATACTAGACATAACTCGCGTCATGAAAGAAATACTTGATTTGTCAGAAAGCAAGAGGAACTTAAAATAGAAAGCAGCACACACTATGTTTCCACTGCCGTGTTATCCCAAACATATTCACAAACGACAAAACCTTCTAAAAAAAACTATAAAATAAATGAAACACTCGACCAGTCGGAAAGCACGGCACATATTTGACATAAATGCCACGAGATGAACAGCAGCAACAGCAGCATAGGCAGGCACGTCGGGGTCAAGACCAGACGGGTGTACGAGGGGCGCTGCCTCCGAAGATCAAGGGCAAAACGCCCAGCTCTGCTAGCTCGAGTGTCATGCGCTCTCTTTACTCATTGGTAGGATTGTTGAATGCAGCTCTCGGTGATTTTTTAGAAATACGGGCTGAACTTCCAAAATCCCGTACGAAGTCGTTCGGTAACACACGTGATCCGCCACGACAATGGAAGAGATATTCACGCGATTTAAGAAGAGTTCACGCTTTAAGGATGCGATCTAAACCGTTGTCAGAGGCTGGGGCGGCGCAGAGACGCAGTTTACCGTCCAAAACGGGCGGCACATGCAGGGCCCATCAGACCTCAGGTTCCACAGCTGCCAGATTTGAGAGGTTCAAGCTGTACCCGTCTCGTGGTGCTTCTATTAACACGTTGACTCCGAATCTCCACACAGGTAAAACTACATGCCGACAAATATTTCTACTGTGAATTTAAAAATGAAAGATTTAGGTGTGACAAATTTGGTTACTCTATTAATTTTCTTTCTAATCAGAACTAGCTTATTAGATTGATGAACACAAATTTTAAGAAAACTCAAAAATTTGTATTTATACATGAGAGTGCTTTGGTTACATTAGGTTAGGTTAGATGATCGCGTTTACCATATATAACCCACTCCGGAGTCAACGTGTTAATCCTTCAATGCGTTAATTTTGCATCACTTCATCAAGTTACATGACGCAATACAGAGCTGCGACGGCCTAACAATGAACTCGGAGGCAACTTCGAACGCGTTTGTTGTGCGACCTGTCAGTGCACGATCTGCAAAACCACTTGTCAAATGACGACTTTTTTCTTTATTATCTGTATTAGTGAAGATTGAGTACCTGGCACACCAATCAGTCGAGAGTAAAATATGCGTACATTATGGGTATTTAAAACAAAAATTGTTCTGGGCAACAAACAACACGCACATACACCTCGAGGACACAAGTTTGATGAGGTTCCTGCTGAATAATACGTGGTCTGAGTCACGCTTCGAAAGCAAGTATTCCTCAAATATTTCGTAGTTCTCGCTGGAAAGACGCCATTCGCGCATTGTTTTCCAATGCACTTGTCGCAGGACCAAGTGCAATGCAGACCTCCCCCGTATGGAGCACTAAATCGGTCCAAGCAAACAACCGCTCTACAGTCGTCCTCCGCATAGAACGCTGGATCGATTCCACCAAACAACTAATCCATCTACTTACTTGCGTTATATAATACGCTTCATTTACTATTAACGACACAAATATTTCAAGTGCTGTGCGATACTCGCTCTAGTTCATGCCGCTCTATGTGGGGGACAACAGTGGAATGGTTTCTAGCACTCTATGCGAGGAAACGGCTGCCCCTAAAAATTTCCTATACAATGAAAAGCTTAGCAAGCCGACATGGAAGTAAACCATGGCCACACAGCAGCACGTATGACCACCGCACTTGGCTGAAGCTGCAGCGGAGAATATCGGGTCATTGTGAGCTGACGACCCATAGCCTTTACACAGCTCATGTAGCTAAGACCATCGTATGCTCCACTTCAATCAAAGTCTTCAGGCCCAGCTGCAACAACTAAGCCCCTTGTAATCTTCTGGTGTTGTCTTAGGGTTCTGCTGTAGTTAAGACCCTTGTAATCTTACGCTGCTTCAGTCTTCAAGCCCTGTTATACGGTATTTATGACCCTTGCAAGATTGAGAACAACTGTTGTCTTAAGGCTCGATTGTTATCTTCAGTCCAGTTGCAGCCATGATTTTGTAATTTCAAACACTAATGGCAACCATGTCTTTAATTTTGAGCCCCAACTGCAGCCATATCCCTGCAATTTTGAGGCCCAATTGCAGCCACGCCCCTGCAATTTTAAGGCCCAATTGCAGCCATGTCTCTGCAATTTTGAGGCCCAATTGCAGCCATGTTCCTGCAATTTTGAGGTCCAATTGCAGCCATGTCCCTGCAATTTTGAGGCCCAATTGCAGCCACGTCCCCGCAATTTTAAGGCCCAATTGCAGCCATGTCGCTACAATTTTGAGACCCAATTGTACCAATTGCAGCCACGTCCCTGCAATTTTGAAGACCAGTCTCATTTCAGACCCGGCAGTCATGAGACCAAATTGCAGCCACGTCCATGTATTCCAAACTCCTCCATCAGCCTGCCCGCAACAACGGACACATCTTCGTACGCCTCTCGTCTGACTTGTCCTGCTAACGAGACGCACGAGTCCATTCTCTGATCACCTTCTCTTGTGCACTCGGGACGCAGACGACATGGCAAAAAATAGACACACCCAACAAATTCTCTGTTGCTTCTCGTAAAGTTTTAAACGTGCGGGTCTCGCAGGTTTGGATATGACATAAATTTAAATAATCGAAACGGATGTTACACTGAGGGCTCTCATATAAGGCACATCCGCCAATAATGTAAATTATATAATATTGCCCCAAGTTCATATACTTATTTTTTCGTGTGTAAAGATTTATTTATGCACTGAGGGGATGCGGAGAAAATTCCAGGGTCCAAATTCTCGGCTACGTATCCCTGATCAGCGAGACGGTCAGAGAAGCCAGTCTGCATCAGCGATAGAGAAAATTGTTGTCACATGAGATTTACCGTCTTTTTTAACGGCATGGGGACGCCAGTTCTTTTAATTAATACATTACACTAGCGCATGTCAACAGGCACAACTGCCTGTGCAAGTTTATCACTCATAATACATTGAGTTCCTCTTACGAGAGACCACGACTGCCACATGATGAACAAAGCGGAGGTGGATAACTCCTTACTCGGCATGCAAGTCCCGTAAGTATTGGGTGGGCCAAACTGCAAGTCAAACTACGTACGTAGAATACAACATGTGAATCTTACTTTTTGGGTAATGAAAGTTCTTTAATGTGGCATTATTTTGTCTCATTGCCACTTTACGTAAATTGGACACACGTGCGAGTATGATTTTTTGTCACGAAAAATTTTTTAATACGGCATTCTTTTTGGCCAACCCACGGGCCTGTACGCAGAGCACCGCCCGCTACACACACGAGTCGGGGCTGCCTTACATGGACTAACACGGCGACAAAAGACGTTCTTGTGTGAAACAAACGAGTTCGAGCACATGCCCACAATTGGCGCGTTTCAGAAGAGGCAGAAACGGATGTCGAGCGACTGAAAGCGAGCGATAGACCGACCAGTCAAGATTTTTTTCGGACAGTCAGACTGTTCTCGACCGTCGGATGCCGAAAATGTTAACACTGAAGAGTAAACCACAGGTAAGCCAGACTCGTTACCTGGCCGTTGTGTGCTTGTTTATCTTTGTCGAGATACGCCTGTGATATTCCACACTTAGCACCCAGGAAAAATCTCATCATTTAACCTCTTTTGCACATCGGTATTCATTTCTAAGCAAACATTTCTACGTGAATGGTCCGGTATTGATGTAATCCCGGTGTAACGTCAACCATTTGCACGTGTTCAGTCCTTGTAGGATACATTCATTTGGCTCAAGAATGCTGGCGTCAGGCAAGTGTTGCATCAATCCGTCTGCGTAAATTCGCACCCCTCGACACGCAATCACTGCAGAAAACTAAAACAATGTACGAAAACTTTCGTACTGCGACGCATAAAAAGACAAAACAAAAACGAAGTCACCGACACAAAATCACTGCGAAAAAGCGAGCACTTTACCAAAACTATACTTTTTTCGTTCATTCCAAGACTGAATTCAACCAGTACAAATTCAACGACAAATACGCATTCAAGGGCTTCGAAAGTTCTGGAATATACGACAAGAGCTGTCATTTCCTCCGAACAGCAAGCGACCATCGTCCGGTGTTTGCAAGTTAACGCTGGAACGCCGATGGTGGTAGTACTTTTGATACCACTTCACCGTAGCGGTTGCCACACATCTAACCCATACAAACGATGCAATATGACAGTGAACTCATGACGAGCTCCATTTTGGATTTAACAAGACATATTTGATGCGGGATTATTTTTGATACTGCCGTGTTCCTCCAGCCGTCGTTCTGGGGCAAAGAGGACCCCTTCCTTCCTTACATTCCCGAGCGTGAAGTCGGCAGCGTCGCCTACCTGTCGATACAACCACACCGACACACACGGGACACGCGTTTGTACGCGTTGGATCGCGTCCCTCTCACCCTGAAACAAACGCGCTGATGTCCTGCAGCAGAGCGTCCTGATGCACCGAGTTCGGAATGATGAAACGAAGCAATCGGACATCTGGCGGGACTTGCGACCTTCGTGAATTAGCGAACCAGGGCACACTCTCGTAAATTATGTACTGCCTAGGGTAGTCAGAGGGGGGAAATCTCGTGAAAGGTGGTGCTTTATAGTATCGCTAAGCACATGCAAACTTTGGCGGAAGTTCTTGCGCCCGATTGCTCAGGTCAAACATGCTCGTATATTAGAGCTATTGGTATTTTGAATTATTTCTGTCTTTTGCTGGCTGTAAAATTAACCAGAAGGTCCGATTAACGGAATACGAACAATCTTCGGTGGTATAAGAGACCTGAGAACCAAAGAAATGCACGGTGAGGTGCTTCGCTTCCCGAGACTTTTTACAGACTGCACATTAACACGAACGAGGGAGTTGACATACACTTTAATTGCACTATGTGACGTGCGGGGAAAGGCACTGAACTACATTGCATCTATTCTGAAGTCCTCCACATTTTAAGATTCTGGTGCACACGGCTGGCATGTCAGAATACGAAGGCAGGGATTCCGGTGCACACGGCTGGCATGTCAGAGTACGAAAACAGGGATTCTGGTGCACACGGCTGGCAGGTCGGAGTACGAAGGCAGGGATTCTGGTGCACACGGCTGGCATGTCAGAGTACGAAGGCAGGGATTCAGCAGTGCAGCAGTGAGGAGCAAGAAGAGTGCGACAATTTATGATTTTGTACAAAATTGATCAACGCTCTGATGCGTCGAGACGTATGTTGCGCCTGTTTTGTGCATCACAAACATACAGATCACCCACATCACAGACTCCCATCACCCCTACCATACACATCACAGACTCCCATAACCCCCATCATACACATCTCCGACTCCCATTAGCCACATCATACACATCACAGACTCCCATTATACACATCACAGACTCCCATTATACACATCACAGACTCCCATCATACATCATACACATCACAGACTCCCATCGTACACATCAGACTCCCATCACACATATCACACACTCGCATCCCATACATCAGGTACACATAAAATTCATCTCACAGTCCCACATCGCGCACGGTCAAAGAAAATAACATCACTCGCATCACGGTCAAGGAAAATCCCATCACGGTCAAGGAAAATCACATCACTCGAATCACAGACTCGTATCACTCGCATCACAAACTTACATCACAGACTCACATCACAGACTCGCATCATACACATCACAGACTCCAATCACCCCATCATACACATCACAGGCTCCCATCACTCCCATCATACACAACACAGACTCCCATCACTCCCATCATACACAACACAGACTCCCATCACACTTATCACACACTCGAATCACTAACTCACATCACTCACACCCCGGTCAGGGGATGCAGCAACGCATGAACACACACACACACCCGCCAATATGCGGTCCAGCCAGCGACAGGTAAGAGGCAGGTCCGCAAAATTAAACCTTCACGGCCGTAACAGCGCGGCATGTGCAGTCAGCTATGCCTACGCCAATTAACGCTTTCGCTACCGTTGCTATAACACGTCCCAATGAAATCTGTAGGTTATTGGGACACATGAATTCATCATAAAATACAATGGGACAATTTACCTCAAATTATTTGTATGCCTAGCATCTTACGTAATTCTCTGAAACTTTTTCAGACATTTTTATGCGTAATTAGCCATGTACATACTACGGGTCACAGTAGCAAAAATAACTTTTGTTTGAAGGAAAAAAGATTCTTAGCGAAAGGGTTGATGTTCAAGTTTGGCCCGATTGAGCGCCTGAGTGGAAGCTGTGTCGCCTGAGCGGCTGATGCGGGCGAGAGAGTCCCATTCCTGTCTGAACGATTGCACCAAAGAGAGGAGAAGAGTAACAGAGGAGAAAGCAACAGAGAGGAGAGTAACAGAGGAGAAAGCAACAGAGAGGAGAGTAACAGAGGGCAACTAGCTAGAATGCATCTTCCGGTGTACCGAAATAGTTTATTCCACTTCAACATAGCAGTCTAATTTAAAAAAGGGAAACGTCAGGGTATACAACATAAGGTGTTAGAGAAAAGGGTTTCCTACTATTATTGATTGATTATCAAGTGTTTTTACATATCGTACAACTAAACAGCGTAAGTGACAAAAGAGTATGTTAATTTTGTCCATTAAGAACATTGGAAATAAATCGCACCATACCTAATGAACAATTAAGGAACAATTAAACAGTGGTATAACTTTTTTGGCGACAACCTGCATATTCTGAAACTTACGTAAAATGCATTCATCGTTCACGCAGAGTACAATGGACGAATACAACAAAATTGCGCTGAACCTGACATCGCTTATCCTCGGTTCTGCATACGAAAGACAGAGTACTACTCACTACGCATAGGGCCAGGACACGACCCAACGAACAATGCACCACAGCTCTAGCAGCCAAAATTCAAATGAGATGAACTGAGCGTAACCAAATGGATTTTTTACTCTCATTAGCCATCTGGAGAGACGTAGAGGAGAGCAATTACGGGAGGAGAGAGAGTGGTCTCCCAAGACGGCAACCCGCCAAGCATGAAGGCCGGGCGTAGCTTGGCTACCGCGGGAAGCAAATTAATAAGAGGTGCAGTAGACAAGATACGGAGTAGGAGCTGTAGCTAGCCAAGGCCGGCCACTCGGCAACCCGCACCACAGCAGCTCTTGGGAACACGCAGCGACCTTCCTTAGGTGTTGGTCGCGTAGCGTGGCTGGCCTATCGCACCGAAACTCAGTCCCACTTTATCATGGATAAATTTATGAAACAGTTGATCAAAGTACTAGGAGACAAAAGCTATAAAACATTACATACCCCAGGGGAAAAGTTAGACTGAGGACGGCGTATGTAAGAAATGACAAGCACCAAAAACATCGCTGTCAAGGATTACTTTGTGTTCGTCACTAACTCAAGTACGGGGCGCGGTTAAATGACCTCTCACATTTATTCTTCAATGAAAGTAAAGCGAACAAAATAATCAACAAAGATTTTTGATATCAAACAACATGAAACGAAAATGCATCATAAATGTATTCATTTAGGGAGAGAAAAGGTTTACCTACTCGTCACATTGCTCTCCACATCAGCCACAACAGCTGCGGGTCATCCACTATCGCCACAGCGGTTACAAAGGTGCCACAGTATGCCATGAACAAATTCTTCCAACTTCTGCATGCGTGCATGCCACACTTCTAGAACGCCACACAGTTCTCAAACGCTAGCCACAACAGGCTACGAGCCACACAGTCCACCTGATGCAATAGCCACACCAGACCTGCCACAATTGCCACATTAGGGCAGTCCCCCACTTCAGGCCCCTGCGTGGGTGTCTCCCATTTAAAGTGATAGGCAGATACCCCCGTCCCCCTCACGGAACCCCCTCACCTCACCCCCTCATCATTATGAGGGTTGCTCCAACGAGCTAAACAATTCTCAGTATTTTACTTGGCTTCATTTGTAACCAGCTACGCTTTTCTGAAAGTCAAGTTTAAATTGCGAAATTTATCTCTTATTCAAACAACAGGCAAAATAAATATTAACTCACACCACACATGTATCTTGTTTACGAGTAAATATACGAAGCATAAAAATGGAAAATTCATCAAGTTACGTGAACTTGAGAGTCCAGGTCAGGCAAATCTAATTTTACTAACAAAAAAAAAACGAAATGATTCAAATTAAGCTTGCAGTTTCACCGTATGTCACTGTAACCTCACGGGCGCAAAATGCATTGCAACTTCGAATGGATGACTATAATTAAATGCAATGCACCTGACGAACAGTCAGATGCAGAATATCATTCGTGGAAATGCATTCAGACTGGAATATTAGTACGCTTAAAGCTCAATATCTGCATGAAATGTAATCCAAAGAGGGCGAAGAATAGGGACCGCCTAATAGGGACTTTTGAAAATGTGAAATTTATGCACAGGTATGTTCCCACACAGGATTCCCAGGGCCATAGAAACAGCAAGTCAAGAAGAAAAGGGAGGAAAAAAAATAAAGAATTATCAGCGAAAATAAGACGTGAAAATAATAAGTAAAGTGAAAAGACGAGTCCCGAAGGCCTATAATAACTGAGGTGACCAAACAGTGTCCCGCTAGGGACGCCAGTCCATATAGCGTAGGATAAACAACCTTGAGAAATCTAACCTTATGGCCTATCCTATGCCTCCTGAGAGGGGGGATGCATTTCGACAGATGACACGCTGGCATGGGAGCGTGTAATTCAACCATAACCAATGTGAAAGGCAAAATATTGATGAAAAGCCAGAAGTGAATTTCAGAGTGCTGCTGACAAAGTGGGGTACCCACAATATTTGGCACCAGCGTTGATGCCAAATATCACGATTTATTTATGCAAATTGCACATTAAAGACACTACCCATAGAAAGTATCATACCGCTGAACATAGATCAGTGCATACGGGTCACAGAACACCAAATCAATCCAAGTGTAAGATCTTCTGATACTATTGTTTTCAATTGCCATTCTTCACGGTGTGGTCAGTAAATGGCTTCTGAGGTGGCGCTCCGACGTGCAGGAGTCCACACCTGGTCAGCTTGAGGGTATAATCAGGTGTGTTTGTGTCGCACGCAATCGTGCTCGAGCATTACGATCGAATCTTTTTAAGACGTGAAATCTAATCCAGATATAGAAGGCCAACAACGTTCCTTCACACCTGATACCCAACAGCGCAGTGGATTGCACTTGGCTGCAAATATAGAAATACTGTCTACAGATTGGGTGACGGGAATTTTCGGCCGCCATAGGAATGGATCATTTAGATCCATTTGACTGAAATCACCGTCTACATTCGTGCCACAATGCAAAGGAAATGAACCAACAAGACAACCGATCACCCAATCAACCATCCAGATCAAACGGATGCCGATGCGATGATGCCCCAGAAGATGCCACACGCCCGATACCATCTTCACGGGCGATACATAATCCAGCATCCAGATGAGCCGTAAAGATATCCGTTAGAAGAAGTTCAAACGAACCACTCGTCGTGACCAATTATAATGCCAACGGAGATCGCCCAAGCGGAAAGCAAAACGGCAGAAGACGGAAAAGACGCTTGGTCAACCGCATCGGAGCGTTCCCTGATGGTCGGTAGCGGGGCACGATTTTATGGGGCAGATGTGACGACTGACGCATGTCGCGGGCACCCGCAAGCAAACGGGGGATGACGCTGTCATCATCCCAGCAGAAAGACAGGAGGATGACCTGAGGGGGACTGGAAGGCGACAGAAGGATGACCCGAGGGAGACAGGAGTGAGACAGGAGGAGACAACAAAGTGACTTCAGGCAGAGCTATAGAGGTCATCTGTCGCGTCAACAGTGATGGTGAAGACGCGAAATCGGATTTTCTCACTTGCTTTATTGCGTAAGACACGCATGCAGTGCTGCAAATATGGAGGCGCAGGGGCGTTCAAGATATACACGAGACTTCACAAATGAGAGTTCATGGTTAAATTGTACACAAAATGAAATTAGCAAACTAGCAAAGAAATGCGATATTTCTGAGGTTTGCTTAGACTTCGTATTATAAGAAGTCAGCGTCACGGGGGGAGATCAGAACCCGCCTTAGAGAAACTAAACACGTCAAACCAATGCGGAAAAATAAACGTCAGTCACGCAAGAAAAATTCAAAGAATTTTAAATCATGAGGGATTTTTTAGACTACAATTACGCGGCAAGCGAGGAGGGCGAGATCAAGGAAAGGAGAGTTGGGAGAAGGCAAAAGAGTTCACATAGTCAACAACTGAAAAATGACCTTTAATTAAGTAGTGGTGGTTGCAAGGATAGAAGCGCTTCAACAACTCAGACTATCTCGCGCAGAAAGAGAAGGGACCATTTAGAATAGACTTTGGAGAACGAGAATCGATGCACAAGGTGTGTTCCCACACACGATCTCTAGCTCATAAAAAAAGGAAGTTAGAGGAAGAAAAGACAAAGAATAGATAACGGAAAAATTGTGTGAAAACTGAAAGAAGCAAAGTGGGCACAAAAAATGAAGTCTCGGAGGCCTACCTTTAGCTGAGGTAACCTAACAGGGGCCACTGAGGCGCATCGTCTACACTTGCCTATTTTCTATGAAAAATTGTGAGTGAAGAACGGGTACGAATTGAGCCGCCGATGTTCAAGTAAGAGGTCGTTCTCCGTTTGGAACATGAGACAAGTAAATGTTTAGCACCGAATACAATACAACAGTAAATTTTTTAAAATCCAGCAGCCGAAAAATAACACCAGGTTCACAAATAACACCAGAAGTCAGTGCAGAAGATCGTGCACTCGACATGATCCTTGTTTACAAACAGAGATTAAAGAATGAACACAAGAAAAAATTCCAAAATGAAAGTACTCTGAAATGCATTCACACATAAAGATGGGGGTCTCCGTTAATGCTGCAAGCTCGGCCGTTTACCACCGCACAGCCCTCGGTCGATACGTTGATGTGCCGGCCACTCTATTTTGAGCTAGACGTCTTGCTCTCACTAGTTAACCCTTCCTTGCCCAGATTACTCTATAGATGGTTCAAATTTTTTCCATATTATGCATATGTTTTCTCGAATGTACATTGTTAGATCGGGTGGGAAACAAACAGTAGGGCTATACTTCAAAATGATGGGCTGCATTTTTTTTATCAACCCCTTAGTATGAGTAAAATTAATTACATTGTAGAGCAGAATACGTCAACAGAAGGTGCCAGGTGGCCCATGCTTGGGTTCCTACCAAGTCTAGTGCCCTTCTACCCAAATCCAGTGCCGCTCTACCAAAGTCCAGTGCCGCTCTACCAAAGTCCAGTGCCGCTTTACCGAAGTCCCGTGTAAATCGAATACATCGAATTCAGTGCGTGGGGCAGTGAAGGACCCAACGGAAACGAAATTTTTCTCAATGACGCGACTAGTGCGTATTCAAACTACAACGACGTTCAGAGTACATCGACCGAAAAAAAAATCACACGCGCAAAGAATGCACGCCATCAGACGTGAGAAGTGTGTCGGAGAGTGTGGGCGTGCCCGGGGTGTTGGCCAGATAAGGCAAGTGGTCACACCAACGACACACGCGCCCGCTGATAAGTAAGATAAGAACAGGCGCTGTGAACAGCGAAATCTCTGCTGTATAAACAACTACAACACCTTGAACTCATCGGCAGGCCTACGTGGGGCAAGAAATGGTGGTGGTAGGGTAAGAATTAATGCTTCAGCTGTTATAGTGTTACGGAGCTGTTGCAATAGAAATTAATCTGAAAACATGAATGCAAAAAAGTCGACCCATATTACAGACACCGCGCGAGAATGTAGAAACATTTTCTCGTGCTTAGAGCATGTTGCCCTGCACACTCGGAATTAAATATGGAATTATGGATTTATGGAATTAAATATACAACATATTTGTAGTATATTTAATATTTTTGTATATTTTTGCTGCAACCTGCATACTACATAGAACATCTGCTTGAAATTCGCACCTCATCTTACTCTAATTTTGGTCCCACACACTTCACAGAGAAGCCTTTCGAACCCGGCCGTGAGGATGACTTTAACATGCCATATATAGCAGGACTAGTTGCCGTACATGGTAGGACTCGTTGTCGTACATGGTAGGACTCGTTGCCGTACATGGTCAGCTACCTACCCTCTTACGGTGCAAGATTCCTCATGCAGTACACCAATTCTGTTCCTTATATCACGCGCATAACCGCTGAAATTATTCGAATATATTCCGTGAAACTAAGCGAATATAAAAATATCGGGTCCTTAAATTTCAGCCTCCAAACGACAAACTAACGCGGATTTCGGCTTCCAAATTGGAGCACAAACGCATGCAAGAAAAGGGGAGTCACCACAACAGTAGGAACGCACGAGGGGGACAAAGAGCGCCTCAGGTGATGAAGAAGCAGAGCGGGCGCCTTTTTTAAATCCTTGCTACGTTCAGTATTCAATCAATTGATTGGATTGATTGAATACTGAGCGTAGCAAGGATACGAGCGGAGCTGCGCCCATCTAAAAAAGGCGTCTTCGGGAGGAGAAAAGTTAATTATTCGGGCATTAGAGGCGATTGTGGTATCATTATAAACCCTTAAAATGTGATACTAATGACGAGCTGGGTCCAAGGAACCCGATATTTTTCTGGCAATTAATTGTTCTTCATACCACTTCTTACTACAAGGTGATTTAATTATTTTTAATATTTTAAATACTGCTGATTTATTTTTAATATTTTAAATACTGCTGATTTATTTTCAATATATTAAACACTGCTTTAAAATTCAACTCACAGAAATATGAAAATATGTAATCATTGTACCAAACACAGAAAATTAAAAATGGTTCATTGTTTTTACTCCTCCAGCGCAATAAAAAACAGATATTATCCTCTAAATCACATGGTAAAAACACGAGGAAAATTAAACTGAAGAGATAAAACTAACATGAATTCCTTTCAGGATTACTGTGGAAACGCCGTTACCAAGTAACATTCCACAGGAGAATGTGATGTTCAAGCTTCTTTTCCGAAGGGAAGCACTCCGTGGTTTCGTAAAAATCAGTTTTGCCTTAGCCAGGATTCGATCCCTGACTTCCCATCCATGAGCCTGACACGGTACCAGTTCGCCGCGGAGAAGTTACTGAATAAGCTCAGTACATAGAATTTAAAACAGTTATATCGCATTAGCACATATAGAATTTCATATATATTCTCAACTTATTGAGCTATCTTTTATGATTAAAATTTAAGAAAATGAAAGGCACCCATTCATAGTAAAGCGAAAAACCATTCTACTGCCAAAAAACGTAATGATACTTCTTCAGAACTTAGGAAAATTCCATCGCATATCAAGACAGCGAATACCGTGATAGTTTTAAGCTATTACGTAAAATAACAAAGAAATGGAGCAAACTTCATCAACACGGCAGTTTATTGCCAGGCGAGTTACTGCAACTCGACAGTTTGAAGAAAAGCTGCAGTGAAGCATGAAGAGAAGACGTCTCCAGCTCACGACACCACAATGGCCGCTCCCAGCCGGCCCAAGCCTAATTACGCAGCCCTGCTTCCCAGTTCAAGGTCTTGGCATAATGAACGCTAAAAACCCCCAACCTATTTTCTAAATGAACGAAATACGATCGCAGTAACCCTAGAAAGATCAACTCATTTCTTACATGAATGAGGTATTATTGTGTCGACAGTCGTTCACATTCTATGCCCTTTTGCGCGCATCCCTCCTGGCGATGACGCAAACAATAGAAATTCTGCTGTCGCGCTCAGCGGAACGCTGGCGCTGTACGGTCTGCCTCTTGCGCGGCACGTTTTTCGACAAACACGTGCTATATTCAGGCGATTTTGGCCGTTTTTGCGAGGTAAGTGAGTACACTTGGAGGTGGTCGGTTTGTACGGCAGTGGTGACCGAAGGACGAGTGAATTCATTACAAGCTGTTTCATTCAAAATCGACAATACAGCGAGTTTGCTCGACCACAGTCGAGAAATGCTAGTTAGATCGATTAGATCGAAACGAGTTAACTCGTCCTTTCCGGAGGAAGGGTTGACCCACCGTAGATACGGGTGGGTTAATTAGTACTTCAGATGGGTTAATTAGTTGTTCATATAGGTTAATTAGTTGTTCAAATGGGTTAACACGTTGGCTGCGATGATATTATTTTCCCAGGGGCAAAACGACCCACCGGTGGCTCGTCTCGCGGTCAATATGTTAATAAGTTGTTCGGATGGGTCAATTAATTGATCGGGTAGGTTAACTAGTTATCCAGGTGGATTAATTAGTTGTTCAGGTGGATTACTTAGCGATTCAGATGGGTTAACTAGCTGTTCAGATGGGTTAATTAGTTGTTCAGGAGAGCTCATCAGAACACACTATGACAAGACTGTCACAAGTGCCACCACATTAGGGTTGACCTTCAAGTATTCCTAAAATAACACCCCACCACCCAGCTCCACATCAAATGTCATTAAACAAAATAAAAAAACGTTACATTAATGACGTTCATTATGAACATTGAAAAATAAATATGAAACATTCAACACACCAAAATAAGGTTGAACTGCTCTATAACTTTCTAGCGATGCACGCCCCTCACACACGCTGTGGGGGCCCTGATGGTGGTAGTACCCTTGCCTAGTTACTGACCATCAACGAAAGTATTTGGAAGACGATGCAAATCGCCTCCCGGTCCATGGAAGTCAACAGTTTAGCACTGTGAGTGTGGGTGGATCCCGTACGCTCGCTCACATACACCAAAGCGCCTTAATTTACAAAATCTCAATTCACGAAACCTCAAATGCAGGAAAATTTTCTGGAGACCACAGGCAATAGCTCACGACTTGGCACCTCCATCACACACTCACGGCAGTCACAAATCGCACCGAATTTCACAGACCTGCACCTAACACAGCACTTTTTAAAAGAATGAGGCCGCTCTGCCTTACTGAATGAAAGCGGGTCACTCTTCGATCGTCTCTTTCGAAAGGTTTTCATCACAGCGCAGTCAGCGCCCAGCTAACATGCAACTAAAAAATTTCGTATGAAGGTTCAATGAGATTTGAATGCTTGAATTTAGCTTTATATTCTCTGTGATTGAAAACTCGGTCGTTATCATATCACATGTGTAGCACTCGTATCGGAATTAGCGATCTGCAGAACAGTAAAAAAAGTACTCACTGTTTGTAGTTCAATAAATTCGACATAAAAGACCCGCGCAACTTGCCAGCAAGGACCGTTTAACCCTTCCCCCCCCTCCCCTCACAGCTAATTAAATAGAATATTTACGGTACACTCACCCTTAATATTAAATGAGAAAGTCTTTTTATTCTGAAATTATTGAATAACAAACAAAGTGCTTTTTCTTAAACCCCTTTATTCTTTCTTTGTTTCTCTCAGCTGAGCACAAGCCTTTCCTCCCCTGCTGCCCCGTAGCGAGAGGGGGAGAGGGGATGGGGGAGGGGCGGGG
>VOMN01025261.1:0-11540 GCA_014899125.1 Orchestia grillus
TCGACTGCCTAGAAATACAGGGATATATATTAAGTACATAACAGGCAGTAGAAGAGATCGATTAGTTAATTGATTAATTAATTCGTCAATGATTT
Source organism: Orchestia grillus (assembly GCA_014899125.1). Lineage (NCBI taxonomy): Eukaryota > Metazoa > Arthropoda > Malacostraca > Amphipoda > Talitridae > Orchestia > Orchestia grillus. The sequence continues at coordinate 96 of VOMN01025261.1, forward strand.
AGTCCAATCAATTGATTCATTAGTTTAAGCCTTCCTACCCGCATGAAATGTGATCCGAAGAGAGCGACGCAAAGGTACTAATTAGTATGAACTGTAGAGAACGTGGGATCCCAGAGGAGTGCTCCCATACAGGATCCTCTGTGCACAGACAGGGAAAGTCAAGAGAGGAGAAGAATACAAGACGAAGAAAAGATAGCTTAGAAGATGTGAAAATTGAAAGAAGCAAAGTGAGCACGAAAAATAGAAGTTCCGAACCTGTCAATAACTGAGGTAACCCAACAGTGTCCCTCCATGGACGCCAATCTCCCTAGCGTACAATGGATAGAAAACTGTATTAATGAACTGGAATTAGGAGAGCAGCTATTCCACAGAAGCACGCGTTAAGCAACTTGCATCAATAACCGAGCAATTGTACGAAGTAAGATAGTTCATTTTTTCACTTCGCTTTCGTTCCACGTAATGTACCTCGCATTCTTAACTAGTACGTAATGTATTAGAAAGGTAAATTCCATCACACTACGCTCATGGAACACGTAAAATCTTCTTGTTCAAGTCAAAAGAGGAAAGAACATATTTTTGCCGCTGGTTTCATTTTCTCATTTATGGAAAATAAGTCAACTGTCCGAGCGAGGTCACCAAGCCCCACCGTCCATTCTTTCGCGGTAGACGCCTTACAGTGGAAGTCAGAAAGAATTTTTCTGCCCGGGAAAGCTTTCAAGCGGCATTAAATATTAAAAGGAACTTTGGTGGCCAGGGTTTAGTGCTCGGAACTCCTTACTTTCGTTTATATTTAAAGAGGGAAGGTCGAGAGAGACACAGAGAGCAAAATCCTCCATTCTGAACGATCCTCGTTACGTGCAGTACTGCTTTTTGTAAAAAGCTCAAGAAAAAACTCTTGTCTCCTCCACAAATGTGTCAAGTTCTTGCAGCGGCAGGTAAAGCTCGGCTCATCAGCGTTCCCTGAAAAGTGCTAGAGAACAAACGTCATATTGTTCACGGAAATTTCAGCTTTGCACAGTCTCTCGTCATGAGCCGACTGCATTGGAATAAACAAAATTAAAAAGCAATTTTTATTCGGGGTTTGCGCCACGGATTGATACACTGACAAGCATTTTGAAACTAGAAGCCACTCATGCAGGCTGCTGCGGTGCTGCCCCGAATCACAGAACTGAAGTCGCAACAGAGCCTCGCAACCGGAGTCTCTCAAGTCACAACAGTTTCTTGCAACCAACATCTCTTAATGCATGTCTTTACTACAAATATAACGGCTTCCGTTCCAAAAAAATCAAAAGCGCTGGCTGTTTTCAATGACTTACAATATCTTTATTCAAATATAGACGAAGAAGAGTTTGCATTTTCGAAATTTCTTGATTTTCGTACAGCTTTTGATTGCGTATATCACAACATATTACTCTCGAAGCTCAACTGCTATAATTTGCTTTGAATTGGGTTGAATCGTACCTGACAAATCGTCAATAATATGTTACGATCAGTGACGCTCAATCAGAACTCGATGTCATGGAGTTCCTCAAGGGACTGTTTCGGGACCTCTCTGGTTTCTGGTGTTGATCAAGGATATTGTTGAATCTACATACCTCATTCTTCAAATTTATACTTTTCGTCGATGATAGCACTCTTTTTAAAGCTCTTCCTAATGAAAACCCTTTTACAAGTGTTACAATGAAAGAAGAGATATAAAATGTTTCAATGTGGCTTAACTTTAATAAAACGTGCATCGGTATCGTTAAAACTAAGTAGATGCTATTTTCCTATGAACGGAAGGCAAGTTTCTCGTGCATTAAAATCGGTGATGGCCAGATTGAAGAAATTAATTGATTTAAATTCTTGGTAATTATCATCGGCAAAAACCTGACCTGTAAAGAACATTTATCATATATTAGAGCTTAGGAATTGAAATCTATTGGGATTCTCCATAAAATCAAACAACATATTTCCTGCAGAGGCGTTAAAAATATGAACAGATAATTAATTCATCCGCTACCACGATATAATTTTGCATTAAAGCATGGCAAGGAATTAACGAAAACAAAAAAGCTTTTTACCTTACAAAAAAAAACAGAGCGATGAGTAATTTGGAATACAATGCACATACAAATGACATGTATGTGCTTGAGTATTCTCCAGCTTCCTGATGTCTTTCAATAGTAGTAGAAGTAAAGATAGTAGCACTTTAGCAACTCAGACTATCTCGCACCGTAAGAGAAGGGTCCATTTAGTATGGATTTTGGAAAACGGTAAATCTATTCAGAAGGTGTGTTTCTACACAAGATCCCTGCGCATGGAAACCGCAAGTTAAGAAGGAAGAGTAATAAAAGATAAAGAATTATCAGCACAAAAATGGAAAGAAGCAAAGTGGGTACGAAAGATGGAATTCCCGAAAGATTGGCTAAAGCCGAGGTAAATCTTTACCCAATATTCCCTCTGCATATTCTTGTACTTGTACTCATGATAATGAGACCTATAAAGAAACGATTCATTCTTATTCTAGTGTTGAAAATGATCTCGGATGATGGCCAGACGTTGTTGGTTTTTGATTTTAATCAATCATTTATAAAAATTGACTAAGAGTTATGTCTTTAAAATTTCTTTTCTTAGTTAAAATATGTAAGCGAAACCTCAACTTTTTTATTGTGGTAATCAATTCTTTCATTGTCTCTGGAGTCACAACAGGTTTTCGCAACGAGCGTGTGCAGCTGAGCGATGAGTGGAGATACGAGTGGAAATATGAGTAGAGATATGAGTGGAAATACGAGTAGAGATATGAGTGGAAATACGAGTAGAGATACGAGTGGAGTAACGCTCACCTCTCGAAGGACACGGCCGAGTGCGGCACTCGACACACTCGAGTGAAGCTCAGGAATCCGACATATCCTCCGAACAGCACTTGGTGAAGGCACTTGGAGCACGGAGCTGAGGGACGATTCTCTCTACGTACCTTCTTTTGGAGACCCTGTGTATCTTTTAAGCTCGCGATCCTATTCCTGGCACCGTGATACTCGCGATTATTCAGGTTTCTTGTAGTTATGCACTGACGATTTTCATTTACTCAGTGCGCCAAAGTTGTCTTCATACTCACGTTGAAGCCTGAGAATAACTAATTTAGACTCGATGGACATGCCAATGAGACGGCCGTTTCCCATTATCAATATTTCCAATTACTATTTTAAATCAACATCCTGATGGGAATCATGGAGTTCGTATTTGGTTTAATTCGTTCCCTGGGCAGCGATTGCGTTTTCTTTTAAACTTCAGCAGTGCGATAAATAATGCCGAGCAAAATGAGACGCTTCTCAAGTGGAGTTAAAAATCAAAGCTTATATTATACTTCAGCTGCCTCTCCCTATACGTGCAGCAGAAGGTATTAAGCCCTTTGAATCCTGGAGGGACGCCCGAGTGTCAGCTAAATTTTCGATTTGATTTTTACACGAATTACATTTCCTCGGCTAGAGAACTCGCGGGACACTGTTGAAACGTAAAACATGAGAACACTGAGCGTGAGGCATCACGATTACGAAAGTCACTAGCGATCAAAAGGGATCACTGAAAATTGAGGACACTCTCAGGCGTAAACAACACAGTCAAGCTCCAGGAAATTATCAAAACTACTCATACGTTCAGGACCCAAAGGGTTACATGCGCAAGACCAAGTTAAACTCAGGCCAGAATCCGAGCACATCGCACCACCGCCCGCACTTCTGTAGTCCATCTCCGAGTTCCGCAGCCAAGTTCACCCTCTGACGCTCTCGGTCGTCACAGGCTATTGCTTAATTTCCGTCATGTTAGTTCCCATTTCCCGAAGAGCGTCGTAAAACTGCCGTTCTTCGACAAATACAAGTTGCCGAGACACTCCAGGGCCGCTTTAACGATCAAACTAAAGCGAAATTTTGATGGATGCTCTTATGAGCAAAATCATAACGCACTCGAGACCTCCCGTAGCAGCACAGGTCAACGCTCCATGTTTCAGTAGCGGCGGGCGAATAGATAAACTCGCGTTGGAGGGGACATATTTTCCTCGCACACTTCACGGCGGAAATTTTTGCAGCACTTCAGTCCTCGAATACACGTAATAACTGAGGTGTGACGGCTAAAAATAGAAGTAACTGCTCTAAAACCCCAGTTACAAGGATAAAAATACAATTTGCATTGAACAGTCAACACAAAAAAAACTGCAATAGTGTCCGTTTTCGGGGGATTTCAGTATGCGTCAGGCCTGACACGCCATACATTTCATGAAGGGTTAGTTTGGAAAGCTTGAGGAAATTTATATTTACTTTTCCGGTAAAAATTAATAATTTGGAAATCACAGTACTAGGCCTTCTTTCGTTTTGTTGAGTTGTTTAGCCAAGCACTTCTCGACCTTTTCACCCTCGCGGTAAATAACAAAATAGGTTAGGCAGGACAACGTCTATGATACTACAATAGCCAAGAACATATTATGCGTGTTCAATAATATCACGCACATGAAGTTGAATAAAATTTAAAAAATAAAATAAAAATATTAGCTTATTTCAGTTCTAGGGGAACACCGGTAGAGAAGCGCTGGTTTAGCCTCCTGTTGATCTGCGTGATATGAGCGAACCCTAATTACTTCTGTGGAATAACTGCACAGCTCCTGGAACTTGAAAGAACGAATGAGACCTCACAGAATGAAAGATTTGCGTTGGGCAAATTGGTTTCAATCCTCAAGATATTCCTCTGTGAAAAATTGACGACAAAATTTAACGTCTCGCACTATTTATTCGAGGTACTCAAATGAACTTGAGAACGTATTTCCTAATATTGTGAACCCGTAATTGGTTCCAACTGAAATTTTCCTCTCTATTAAGGGAGTTACCTCCAGAGCGCTGCTGCAGGTGACGTGCGAAGGCCTGTTCGTCAGCTTTGCTCTGCTCAGCCCCGTGCCTACAAGTATTCAGTAACTTCTATGCTGCGTTTATAAATGCAACTGGGGATTAGTGCATATTGTTATAAAATGTTTTTGTTAAACTTCCTACCAGTAACATCCTTCAACTGCATCATTCAACATTTACCTGATCAAATAAACATGCAAAAACGGAAGACGTTTTCACTTTCGATTTAAGATCGCGAATTAATGATACATGCAACAATGGTAAGGGCTGCAAAACAATATCGTAATAATTTATTGTGCCCGCATCAACAGCTCATTGCATTGAGAAGAAACATGAAAAGTTTCCCACCATTAAAATCCACGAGGAGCGGGGAAGGAGGCCAAAGAATTCACCCAGGATGAACAGGACAAAAAATGCGTTAAGTTCATAATAACCGCAATATCACAACTAACTCGATCCTTAATATTCTGAACACCTCTAGAATAGAAATTTAAATTCTACCCTTCGGAGAACATTAAAAAATGAGCGACTCCGAGGTTGGAGGCAAAGAAAAACACCGCTCCTACAGAGTGGACATGTTAAAAATAAAGTCCGCTTATCTTTTACCAAAGCTCACCTGGAAACGATACTAGTTACTAGTCATCCGTACTTTGGTCGAACACGACAACTTGAGCTTTTTGGTCATCGCGATATTTTAGTTGAGTAAAATAAAGGTGGAGTTTTCGAACCGAAAAACACCGTTTTAATTGTAAATCATGGCGGTAGAAACTTGATGTTCCGGGACTGCTTCTCAGCCTATGGAACTGGGGAAACTTGTGAAGTAGAATGGCATCATGAGAGACGATCAGTACAAATAGATTCTGAACGAAAACGTGAAATAGTCAGCTAAGGACTTTGATCTCTGACCTGACTAGATCTTTCAACACGATAATGATCCAAAGCACACCCCAAATCTGTTAAGAAAGAATTGGAAGATTATCATGTAAGCATTCTACAGTGGCCAAGACAAAACCACGGTTTGAATCTAATCGAGAACTTGGAGATTTAAAAAAAAATTGGTAAACACAAAGAAACCAAGAAATTTGGCAAATTAAAAAAAAATTGCTAAAGAGAAGTGGCCTAAAATATCTGTGGGTAGTGGACATTAGTAAGACCCTTATAGTTAACTATGGAAAAAAAACGTCTGGATGAAATACTTGGTAATAACGGTTTTGCTAACAATTATTGAACAGGGTAAACATAAATTTGAACCTGTCATTTTTCTTATTTTTGTTAAATGAAATATGATGAATGTCTGTTTCATCAAATGGCATTTTTTTCGGAACGCGCTGATCGAGTTTGCTCGAAAAATGCCTTTACGATTTTAACAATTGCTTTATGACATGGTTGTCAAGAATTGAAATATTCAAATTCCATCAATAGCAATAGCAATTAAAATATACTAATGTGAATTTGGGTCACACCTGTTTGAGGGCCACCCTGTAGGACTTGGTAGAAACCCAGGAATAAATCACTTGGCTCACGCTAGTCACCATTTTATATTCCGTTCTATTTTGTTTCGTAATTCAAAATCCTTTCGAGACAACATTAGACGCAGGTGCGTTTGGGTTGCGTCACCATTGTATTTACTTACCACGCATCACACGTGGGCATCAATGCACTGGACACACCTGAAATGAGCTAATTTAGAGCCCTAACGATCGATTTTTTCGCGGAGGCAAGACTGTCAACGCTTGACTTTAAGAATTTTGTTCCTTCCTCTTCTTAGAAACGATCGTGTAAAACTCATTTGAAAAAATTTAAAACGGATTGGTGAAGCTACAGAGAAGATAAGCTTTTTTTCTAAATACTCCTAAGCTAGATAAATTATTCAACCCTTTAAGACCCGGAACAAAGGGTTAGGTTTTATTACTATGGAGACCAATTCTGACACACGAATGAACGTGGTTGAAAATAAAAAAATTCAGGTAATTTTTCGAAAAGTGATTCCTAGACACGTTTTCGGGTCACAATAGCCCCTTGCACGCTTGCGCAATTGCAGCTCTACAACATTTTTGGCGGTGCGCTCCCGCGCCGCAGGGTCTCCAAGGGTTAGGCACAATCGTACGAACACCTGACAATTTAATTGTTGAAGTCCAGAGAACGTAGGCAATACAGGCACACTCAAATACCAGGCACAATCACTAATGTCTAGACGGCTGCGCTGAGCCAAGCAGGTGATCAGGGAAATCAATACAGATTCATTAAAGAGTTTTTTTCTAAATTACCATGAACCTGAGAATTCAACTTGCACAGTGGTAATGTAGGACACAGAGTTAATGAGGGACATGGAAATTGAAAGTTCCGTCAGCAGCCATTCGTGGGGCATACGCGCGGAGCAATTCCTAGGATGTCCAGTTTTGACAAACGCCAACTAACCCAACCCTACTGCCTATCCTTTGCCCCTGGAAGGAAAGGAAATACTACGAAACACGAATTTTATTCGATCAGAAAGCATTTCATCCAACAAAAACTTTTTCCTAGTAACAGAAGAAAGCAAATTTATTCTTTAAGCCTTTCTTCCGTATTGAAGTGCCTCAAAAAAAATCATTAGTATAGAGACCGATGTGTCACCCTGATTTTCTTATAAATAGTATGAATTTCGAACAATTCGCAAAGAACACTAACCTTTCGAACACATAAACGAAAATAACTTTAAAAATTAGCTTATAGTTCCCCTTTTCAGCATTATAAGTTCAGGAGAATGACTGCTTAAATATAAAATACAGAAATTTAAATTTTGATTAAGTTCTCATAAAGTTCCACGAATATTGAACAAGGAGCTTCACTCTTACTCCCCCTGCACATCAATAGTCAATTTACCATAACCGAATTAGAGCCGCACACATGCTCCAATTCCTTAAAACTCTGGTCGAGTGGAGGTCATTGCTGCCTCTAGAACAGCTTTTTTCAACCGCGGCTCCCGGAGCCCTCAGGTTGTGCAAAATATCCCTGTGGGTTCTGCTAGAACAAACGAGATGAGCTAATACTCTTCTGAATCTATATTCAATTCCATATACTTATCATTACGAAACACGCACAATCTATTCTTCCTTATTGCAATATAGACATCATGCCTAACTTATTTTGGTTACTTAAAACGCAAGGGTTATGCCAGGGTAAAAAGGTTGAGAAACGTGATCTAGAAACTTGGCATCTCTATAGCGCTGACCGACCCTTATAACTATCCTCAGCATGACTGAGTTATTGGTAATACAGGGTCAAGCAAAATGATTTGACACATTAGTAGGTTAATTAAAGCCAAATAAAGCAAAGAAACAAATAAGAGTTTTATGCTCGAAAAGTACATATAATGCCATTTTGCTTACAAGATATACATTAATCCCCTTCGATCTACTGAACTTAAAGATGCAATTTGTCAAGAAATTACTGCCATTCCGCATGAAATGACCCGCCGAGTGACAGATAACTTTCGTGAACACCTTCGACAGTGTGTGGACAATATTGGATCCCGTTTGACTGATCAAATTTTCAAACATAATGAAAAAAATAGCATTACATGTACTTTTCAAAAATTAAAATACTTTGTTTCCTTACTTCATTTGCATTTTATTAAACCTACAAATGTGTCAGATCATTTTGCCTGAACCTGTATGAACGCTTTCAGTAACGTGCGTCTGCTGAACTTCGGCCACCAAATGTTGTAACACACATTACCACCTCATCTGCAATTAAACAGCGACGCAACTGCACCACAACCGCAATCACACGATAGTGCCGACGCACAACCATGCGTTTGTCACAGTTCACTTTCCGTTAGAATCAAAATAGCGCGCGAAACAATTGGTTCTCGAGTGTCTGTCGTGCGACAGGCTTGATGGCTTGAAGAAAAGTCCTGGTTATTTTTCGTGGAGTATTAAGCCTGTATTGGATGGTAAGTTTACGGCGATGTGGGCTCAAGGCCGTCACTGTCTCAGTAGATTTCAACATAATAGAATTGCCAATTCTTAGCAAATAAAGTTAAGTCCTTCGCAGTGCAATAAAGCTAATTCTGAGCAAAATACAACTAACTAAATTTAGCACACTAATTTAAATTCTTCTCAGCGCAATAACGCTAATTTTGTGTACAATTAAGTTTTCCAACGCTCACTTGAACTCAAAAGCCTGACAACGACGCAAACCGAGTAGCTTACGTATGCGAAAGACCCTCGGCACAGCGGATTCGATGATCCCATTGAATGAAAAGCGATAGCAAATGATAAAGAGCGGTGCAGTTAAAGAAGCAAGCTAAAATACTGTAGTTCGACAATTTATTCGATACTCGCGTCTCGTTGATTTGCTTTGCACGCTATACTGCTCAATGAGACCTACAGTGCCGCGAATTTAAAAAATGAATAGGTCTCAATTTTCCGTCTGCTTTCATGTCCAGTGTTCATCGTGCACCTCATTCTCGGACTTACGCAATGTGAAGGATGATCACGATTGAAGGGCAAGCCTGTTTAGGTTTCAGATAAGAAAGTCTTCGAGATACAAACTGTGCATACAGCATTTAAAAGTAACGTGATAGAGGTCCAATTCGGAATCACACTGAATTTTTTTGGATTTCTATTCCCATTTCGACACTTTCTGGAGCGCGCGATTTTTCATCTTGACCTGGAGGGATTTTTAACTTTGATTTTTTCAACTTTGATTATGAGAGATCACAATTTATGTCACTACACAGAGAACAGCGCAGTTCCAACTCACTCAATTATCACCGCAATGCTTCAGTAAAATCTCATCAAAAGAACAGGAAAAAGCATGAGTTAAATCAAAACGCTGTCTCGACTCCTACGAAAATTCTGGTTCTTTGTCAAAATAGAACCAGAAGCGAAACGGCTGAGAAATGGAGGACGCCTAAGATTGTGACGATCAGAGCCGCCAAAGAGTGTGACGATCAGAGCCACCAAAGAGTGTGACGATCAGAGCCACCAAAGAGTGTGACGATAAGAGACACGAAAGATTGTAACGATATGAGACGCAAAATATTGTAACGATACGAGATGCAAAAGATTGTGACGATATGAGACGCAAAAGATTGTGACGATATGAGACGCAAAAGATTTGACAATATGAGAGCAAAAGATTTGACGATATGAGAGCAAAAGATTTGACGATCAAAGACACAAAAGATTGGACGATCAAAGACACAAAAGATTGTGACGATAAGAGACGTCAAAATGGAGACAGGCCGCGGGACAAAGACTACAGAGAAGCTATAACTGCGCTTTAGTTCCTAACTTCAGCTACTCGAAGCGCCTAACTTTTGCCACGAATTAAAACGGAATATTGTGCAGCTCTTATCGATGTTAACTTAGTTAGTCAGGTCGTCCAAATCCACAAATCCTACTGCCCTTCTGACGCTAGTTTGACTTAGGAAGCGATTCGTCTCTCGCCAACAAGGTTCCACGGTGGCCAGGCATGTCAAAAGCCGGACTGTTGTACCTATTCACTAAAGCTACATTCCTGTTCCACGAGTTCTCCTCTTTATTAGATGAACTAACCCGACTTGACAGTCGAGACATCACGGCACCAAATTGCAAAACAATGTCAAACAAATTTTTGAAAATTTGAAAAGAAAATTTTTATTCCAGCAGGGAGAACTGAGTTTCAGTACCACAGATTCGTTTTTGAGAGCCCTACAGTAACTGACAGCACACGCGAGTGCAGAAGGGAATGTCGAGCTCAAGCTTATTTTCCCGGGGGAAGCACTACGCGACACTGAAATTCCAGCAGTCGCTCGCCAGAGACTGAACCTGAGCTTCCTCACTTGAAGCGAAGTGCGATATCCGCAACTCCGCGCAGCCCCCACTTGGGCTTCTGAGATTCACTAATTATCGTCAATTATCGTCCATAGAATGGGGCCAAAGTGTGCGCGTAGCTAACGCGAGCGACTGCACTCCTTCCCTAAAGGCCATACATGACCAGTCCTAGGCCGGACGGTCTCACGATGAACACAGAGCCCAAGCGCACAGAGTGCGTCTTGGACCGTGTTGAGACCCAAGTGGGGGTTAAAAAAGCAGGCTCTCCAGAAGACTAGACCCGAAGAGAATGTTGAACTTCCTTCAATAAGATGTCCGGGCAACGTAGGCATTGAATTCACATCCTGATTAAGGATCTCCATCGAATCGATGTTTGACTAGATCAAGTCATCTATTAGTTTAAAGCTCCCTATCCACATGTAATGTGATTCGAAGAGATCAAAGAAAAGACACCATTTTGGAAGGACTAAAGAAAACGGGAAATCAAGTTCCAAGGTGTGTTCCTTCGCAGGCTCATTTGCATATAGAAACAAGTTAAGAATGAAGAAGAAGAAAATACAAAGAAGGAAAAGAGAAGAAAGGATGAAAATTGAAAACGTAAAGTGGGTACGAAACGTAGAAGTCCTGAAGGCATGTCCACAACTGAGACAACCCAACAGTGCTCCCCTCGGGTAACCAGTCCCCATAACGTATGATACATGGTAGACAACCCTAATTATACTATTGCCTATTGTAAGTTATGGAAACCTACTTCTTTATTTCAATGACTTCTG
>VOMN01025266.1:0-16309 GCA_014899125.1 Orchestia grillus
TCAATGCGAGGGCGGCTGGCAGCGTTCGGACTAGACATGGTCTTTCTCCGTAGTGGGACCCAAACTCTTCAACTCTTTGCCCCTGAAATCTGAGAGAATTCGATGGTTCCCTGGACGTCTTCGAGGAGAAGCTGGAGAACTTTCTACAAGCTGTCCCTGATAGGTCTCTCTTGCCTCACTATCATCAGACGGCAGAGGGAAACGGTCTCATTGAATAGCTCGCGGATATGCAAAGGCCCACCATGCACACAAAGCGGCGGCACCCCAGTGTGGCCATGGCATAAAGGCCCAAACATTTTCAAGATATTTAAGACACTGCGGAGCAGTACCCCACCAGAGGATCACGCCGGCCACTCGTAACAGCGTTAGCTGCAGTTGTCGCTCAGAGCTCTTGTGGGTTTAGTTTCTTAGTTTCTTCTCCTCTTCTTTGCTCCGTCGGTGAGGAAAGTCAGCGTGCTGTGCAGACGATTTCTTGCTGGGTAACGATTTATCTTCTCATTAGTGTAAAGCGACTGTGCCAAGTACTTTGGCTGCCTCTTTTCCCAGTTATGGGCGAATCGTATGTACCGGGACGCTAAAATTCGTGCGTGTTGTGCTGACACTTCAAAGCTGGACCAAATCCTGTTGTGCAGACCACGATGCTAAGACTCGACACTCTTGCAGTGTTGCTATAGTCTTAAATTCTTGGCAGCCACTCCAAATGTCGCTTCAGTTGGGATGAAACTAAAGATGAATCCTGAGTGTGAGGATCGTGATAACTGTGAGGACGGAACTGGGGCTTCTCAACAGCTACGTGAAACATGGAACTCGAGTTGTCATTCAAGGGTTGCTGCAACAGTTGTGCCTGTGTTATATAATTTGGGTCAACGACACACCTTGTTCTTGGTGCTGCCGGTCGTTGCACTGGAAGTGCTGCCGTGCTGCAGGGATTTGGTGTTGTTTGAAAGTGCTTTGCGAAGAGATGTACTGGTGTCTTCTTACTTTATTTTATTAAAACTAAATGCTCTATATTGAAAACTTTCTCATGTATCATTTCCCCTTTTCCGTGTGATACCAGGATAGGTTCTGCGGAGGGTAAAATAAAAAGAGGTAGGTAGGATTGGACAGACTACAGTGTTATTAGCAACCTACAAGACAGGTATTCTAGTGTTGATTACTTGTTTTCTCCTTAAAGGAGGTAGCCGATGCACCGCTAATCTTCTAATCTTAATGGGATGACTGTGCTGCAATGTGTAGTGCGCTTGCCGTCTATTGAGAAAGTCCCAGGTTCGGTCGCGGGCGTCCGCTAAAATTGATTTTCATGCAGTCACGGTATGTTCCTTGAGAAAAGGAAGATTGAAACCCGCGTTGTTCGCTGCACTCAGTGCCCAGTCGAATGAAAAGGCTTGTAGAGCCCGGTATGGTCACGTAGGTTGTCAGTGTTGCAGAGACGAACTTCAGAGAGACCTCAGAAACCTGGAGAAGTGGGAGGAAATCTGGCAGATAGACTTCAACGTGTCCAAGTGTCATGTGATGTCCATCACCAAGAAGAGGAAGCAGGCTCCTCTAGTTACACCCTCCACGGGTGAACCCTTGAACAGTAATATAGCGCAACCTACCTGGGTGTAGAGGTGACCGCCAGGACGAATCGATCTAGCGCGTATATCTGCCGCGACCTGAGGGAGTGTCCCGTGGGCGTACAAACCCACTAATACAAAAGCTCACGCCGTCCAGTGCTGGAGTTAGCCACACCGGTGTGGCATCCTCATCAGGTGTCACTCTCCGACACTCAGGAGGCGGTCCAGAAGCGATCAGCCAGGAGAACCCTCCATAACTTTGATTCTGATACTAGCGCCTCTTGCCGTGGTCTAGCAGCGAGAGCTGCATGCCTCAAGAGAGAGGATAATAATGGATAAGACGGCCATGTTGTACAAAATTTATGATGGTCTTATCGACATCCCGGCGTCCTCTCTCGAGCCAGCTGGGAGTATCCGTGGTCATACATTGAAGATCGCTGGCGCCCAGTTCCGCATAAACACGCGCCTACACTACATCTTTCCCTCTGCTCTCCGCCTGTGGCCGTCCTTCCCTCAGGAGGCGGTAGCGGCACCCTCACTCTCTGCTTTTAAGTCAGCACTGAGGACGTAGGCCCGGATTGTCTGCAGCGTCTTTTGAAACCGCTTTTAATATGGGTGTCTTCCAGCGTGAAGGTCTCCCACAACACGCTCATAGTAGACAACTTTAACATTTGAGGTATTACTCGGTAACGAGTTTTCCGCCGTAAACAAATATGAAAAAACAACAGTTTGGTTTCAAATACAGTAATGCATTTCCCTGGATAAAAATATTATTTAGTCAACCTTTTTCTTAAAGAAGTATTTTAAGTGACTGTTACTAGATAAATTATTTTATGAACTAGAACTGTAAAGTATTCAAACCATTGATTGAAAATGAAAGGCTAGTTTCTGGATGTATCATGAGTTGACTTCCTTCAAACATTTTCGGTTGATTTAAACTAATTTAAACTGTTAGAAAATGTTCAGGTTCTGTGTTGAAAGGCTAACAGATACTTTTTTCGCCATAAAAATTTGAAGATAACTCAAAGTATAATTAGATTGGATAAATTAGTAACATCACCATGGTCCAGTTATAGGTGCACGACATGCAAGTGAGATATAAGTAGTTGACTTTCCGCGCGACGCAGAACCCATCCGCACGCATCAGAATGGAGTGTAAACGCCGGGTTGCAAGACAAAATTGAGTTTACTAACAAAGCTAACTAACATTATCCTGCCAGAAAATAANCTGGAACCGGAACCCTCACTAAACTGAAGAAGAAGAAGAAGAAATTGAGTTTAGCGTTGCTTCTCGTATAGCTATGTCGACTAATCCCTAACAAATGTGGATCTACAATCTCTCTGTAGTCCAGGCGCTCAGCAGAAAGGGACCTAGAAAGGAAACCGCAGCAGTCTTTAATGCATTGCTAAGATGAATAAGAAGATCTGGAAGATGTATTCATTGTAAAGCTGCTGCGGTATTGATGTACGAGCCCATCTAGACTTATAGGCATAACAGAAGCTGGAGCTCTTACTTCCCCTAAAAATGTTAAGAAGAAAATAATTTTTGTGTTTTGTACTAAAACCTCGTTCAAACTGAAGAAGAAAGAGAAGTTTTCTGTGTAAAAATTTTTTAAGCCCTAATAAAGCAAAAACTGCCATTGGTATATTTTAATTTTGAAATTTTATTTTGTGGCATTCATGTATTAGTTATTCTATGTTTTATTTTTTTTGTTGTCTGATTAGTTGTTGACCGAGTATTTGTCTCAGTTTATGAAGAAATATTGTATTAGAAAAACAGAGGTTTAACTGTTTCAAGTTTATTTAATAACAAGGTTAGCTCATTGTAGTAATTTATTCAAATTTATGTTCTGATATACATATTCAGTTAAACTTGTTTTAGTTAATTATAAACTTGAGATTTCTAACAATAAATAATAGGGCTTATTACTTTTATAATGTAATTTTATCCATTCAACATAAATCTGAATATAAAATTGGCACAAATGATTAGATTTTGAGGTATTAATGATTTTAGAACAATTTTTTCTGGCACAATTGCGCTCCTATATTAATATGTAAAACAATCAATCTTTACTTAGCCTTTTCTAATCTAACTTATCCTAACTTTATTTGTCCTAATTAACCTTTATTATAGAAGTTAATATGATGGCCATAGGAAACCCTGCTTCCAAAAAGTCTACTGAAAGCTAAAGCTTTCGAGGATTTTCTTTGTTCATGTTCAGTTATCTGTTACAAGATTAATAAAGTACATATCAATTGGACTTTGGACATATAATTTGTGCAGTAATAAAGGTTTGCAATGGAGATAGGGTAATACAAGGAAAAACTGTCAACATCAGCATCCCACTAGTCTTTTAAAGGTTGTCAAATATTTTGTGATCCAATTTATCAATAATACTGTGAAAATATTTTATGGTTCTGAGTGCTTAGTATTTATAAATGTTTGTGTAACACCAGTTATTGCACACAACCAGTAGCAGCAGCAACAGCAGCATCCCATCACCTTTTGATCAGAAATGAACTAGTTTAAAAGAAAATTTGCTGCCATTCATTCATTTGCAAATCTTTGTCTCTGACTCCCACCAAAGACAAGATTGTTTAGCAAGTTCATTAATACCATGCCCACTTTCCTTGTACCCAAGTATGTGAATTTATTTTTACATTTTTGGCAGTTTTGACTAGGGAAAACCAGTCCAGGCATAAATATTTGTAATTAAAATATCTCATTTGAATCACAATTACCACTCATATACTATCAATATAAGCTGTAGACAACATAGCTATGACCACCTGCAAAGGCAAAAAAAATTTTTGTTAAGAAATAATTTGAAATTATCTCTTTAAAACTCTTTTTGTAATTGCCCTAAGTTTCTCAAAATGCTGGGACCACTCAAGCATTACTTTTTATTTCAGCTATAGTCGCGAGCTAGAATTTTTTCTATACACCATTTCATAGCTCTTTCAAAATGTTTGAAGTTACTCTAAATGTGACTCAAAAATAGAAAATTTTGAAAAGTTATTAATGAAAACTTTGTAAATCATTGTGAGTAACCTTAAATGATGCTACTGTCTTCTGTAAACAAATGAAATTGAGTTGTTTGGTTTGTATTTGTCTTTAATTGAAAGTTAATTTTAATTTTACTTTTTATTTGCAGGCAATTTTATCAACAGTTTTCTTATATCTAAGAAATTTTCATGATCAAGTTCTTGATAACTTGATGCAAGAACTGTAAACTTTTGATCTTGAACTTTACATAATTATGGCAATGTTCAGCCGTGTGATAAGAAGTTCAAGTAAGTGCCATAACTGTTCATAAGTTAAAGAGCTTTTTAGAATTCTAGTACCCTAACTAGAGCATAATGCAATTTTTATGTAATGAATGGAAAATTTGAAATGCCTTTGAAAATTTGAACCCAGAGGAGCTCTGTTAACTTTTGAAGGTCCAAGTTGTTTGGGCTCTAAGACTACATTTAGCTTTCTATTAAGAACTATCTGCAGCCTTACATATATGTACAATAAGGTTGCATTTATCATTTAATGAAAAACTAGCAGGTCTGTATGAAACATATGGTTTACTGGGCATTAAAGGGTTAAGATATCTTAACTGTAGAGAGGCCTTTAACACTTCAATCTTTAGGGCCCATTTTGCTTCTTTTAGTTTTCATATTTTCTATGTTTTTTCTTTCGCTTAATTCTTAACTTACTGTTTCTATGCACAGGGAATCCTGTGTGGGATCACACCCTGTGCAGAGATTTACTATTCTGTATAGTGTATCTATATCAAATAGTTCCTTGTCTTTGCTTGCTTTGGATCACATTTCATGCAGATGGGCCACTTCAAAATAACTAATAATCAAATGTAATGAGTTCAGTGCTGATAATTTTGTGCTTACTACACTTTTAGTGTAGATACTAGCTCACTTGCATTCATTGATTAGTTATTGACTTATTAGTGCTTCAAACTATAGGCATTTACTCATGTTTTTACTACAGTCAGTTATGCTTGCATTGATGGTACCTGCTTGTTAATAATGTGTGTCTGCTGCTTACTTCAAAGTATTTCCACTGCTTGATGGTACCTGCTTGTTAATAATGTGTATCTGCTGCTTACTTCAAAGTATTTCCACTGCTTGTCTGCCCCTAAAACTCCTGATATAAGTTGATCAAGGGCAATTGATTTTCAATTTATGACATCTCTCTACTTGAGGAAAGCTTATCACACAGACGATAAATTTTCAAAAAACTTTCCATTTATCATTATGTCAATTCTTAATCATTAGTTAAAGTTAAGTCACAAATAGAAACTAATTTTCTGACAACTTTTTGTTGGAATGAAAAGTCTTTGTAGATAGATCAGTTTTGTAAGTCGAGGCTTCAGTGTACACCTATAACACCTAAGCTGTGCATGTTTGGGGCTTTTGTGTTAGGCTTCACTAGAAAGAAAATATGTTTTGCAATATTTTGTAAGTGTTGCTGAAAATTTTTGTTTTATACTTTAACTTTCATTAATAAATGACTAAGCTATTATTTTTCTTATTATCTTTGGTAAATGTTCAGTATAATGTATGACATATATTTTAAAAGTTGTTATATCTGTTGATCTATTGCTGTATGTTTCTAAAAATATTTTTATGCAGAATCATTCTAGTTCAGATTATTAAAATTGTCCTTTTTGTAGAGTTTTGTGAGCCTAGTAAGCATATATTTAAATATAAGGTATGCCTTTATTAACCAAGCTTTCATGTTACTTCCAAAGAAAACATGATAGCAGGTTATACAAGTGCATTAGCAATGTATGCATTATTGTTAGCAATGTGTGCATTTGTGTCAGCAAGGGGTGCGTGCATGTCAGCAAGGGGTGCGTGCATGTCAGCAAGAGGTGCGTGCATGTCAGCAAGGGTGCGTGCATGTCAGCAAGGGGTGCGTGCATGTCAGCAAGGGGTGCGTGCAAGCAAGGGGTGCATTTGTGTCAGCAGGCTTAGAAACACATGCTGTTAGGCACTAGTAGGACACAGATTTGACATGCTGCATTTGTTTTGCTTTCTAAAAACTTTTTAAGTTTAGGTTAAGAGGTATTGTGTTCACAGGAGGTTTGCAGAGAATGTGGCCGACTCAGTCTGCACAGGAGCGCAGCAGCACATCTGGTGTTTCTGAAGGCAGTCAGTCCGCAGTTCCATCCCTCTCTGGGGTTGCATCAGAGGTGCCAACTGTGTCCTTCAGGACTAAACAGTTGCCAGTCAAGAGCATGCCTTACTTGGAGCCGTACACCACCGCGGAGGATGATCCAGTACGTAAGTCTTTCAAACCTTGTTTATTACTGTCAAGTTTTTTTAGAAAGAACCTTATTTTAGGGAACACGCTTATCTCAGGGAATCGTATTTCTTTGTAAACCATTAATGTGCGAAAAACATCCTTTCATTGCAAAACGTTTACTTCTTAATTTGGTACAAAATGTGAATGTGTGCCCCACAATGTGTGCTTGTGTTCAGGGAGTTGGTGAGGGGGATGGAAGCTCAGCCCATGGGTGGCCACCCCCTCCTCCTCTTTATGATGCATGTACTAATTCACATCTTCATACCACTTAGTACCAGTTAAACCCTCTACTGTATGCCTTATTTTCTGTGTTGAATTATAAATGTGAGTGTAGATGTTGTCCATGATTAGTCCTTTGTTCTGCTCTGTCCAAATTAATGTGATATTGAATTATTACAAAGTTTTTTAATTTTTTTCACTTAGCTCCTTTATTTTGCACATCATGCTTATTTATGTAGTATCTCACTTTTTACATGTTTTATTTTGAAACTTATTAGCTTTACATTTTCTGTTTCAGTGCTTCTATTTGAATTACAAGTTGCAAATTTGACTACTTTGTCATAGTGACATTTCGCATTCTAGAATTGTATTTATGTGTTACGTGCATTTCAGCGCAGGCACACAGAGGAGCACTTGAGCCTGTGGTACACGATATCGAATGAGGAGTTCAAGAGAATTTTTCATCTGTTTTGCTTCCGCAAAGAGTACAACAGGATGTCTGAAACCTTCAATGAGACAAGCTTGATGATTCGCAGACCTTCACTTTCTGTTATTGGTTACATGAAGCAGCTCAACTTGCAGAACATGACGCCACCTCGCTTCATGTTCTATGGAGAGAACGGGGCGGGCAAGTCGTCTTGTGTGGCGCACGTCGTTCATTATCTGAGCCGAGATGGGTTTTTGCTGCTCCAAGTTCCTTGGGTGGACCGCTGGCTGAAGCAGTTCCTCAAGAAACCTAACGAAATCATCCCTTCCCTGAAGGATCCTGCTGTATGGGACCACATCACAGACGCAGCTGACTGGCTCAAGTTTTTCCTGGCCCAAAACAAGGAGATCTTGAACGAGCTGCAGCTCACCTCTCTCGAAGAGTACCAGTTTTCGAGCCGCGAGCAGTTCCCGACGGGCTCCGAGATCGTCAAGATCGCCGAACTCGGCATCAAGAGGCCCAGACTCGCGTCCTCTGTGGTGGTGGCCGTCGTCTCCGAGGTCAAAAGACTTGCCACGCAAGGCAAGTGTAAAGTGGCCGTCGTTATGGACGGCATCAATTCCATGTTCACGGAGGACTCCATCTACACAATTGACCACGTCGACTTCTACACGAAACAGACCTGGAAGTACATCCCTGCTCAGTCGTTCACGTTAGTGCAGGTTTTCTTGAGCCTCCTCAAGAATGACTGGCACAACGGCGTCATCGTGGGCAGCATAGACTACATGGTCCGCAAGGATAAGGACAAAAGCTGCTACCGTCCCCGCTACGTCGTGGGAGCCCAGGTGTGGACTAGATAAGTTGCTAAGACTTCCAAGCTGTTGTCGAGCTTCATGTGCTGTGCCGTGTGTAAGTCTTGGCCACCAAGCTGGCGAGTGATGTACACCGAATTTCGAACCATAGTTCGCCCTCATGTTTTTGCCGTAACTTTGGTGGGAGAATGGATGCGAGCTGACGCGACTGACAGGTTAGTGTGACCGTTATGGCTGAGTGATAAAGCACATTTTGTGTTGCACTCTTGCGCGGCCTTTTGTTCCGTGAGTGGGATGCGAGTGCAACGTAGGAGGGGCAATACGGATTTCGGTGGGATGCTACTGTTGTAACTAAGCATTTTCTGGAGGCGTCGCCCAAAGATTTTTTGAACAGTTGAAATCATTTAACATAATAACATTAATGTATATATCTCACCTCGAAGAGAGCAAGCAATAAAGTTAGTATTCTCTCTTCATTTGCAATGGATTGTTTATGCCGTAAATAATTATTAGCGAACTTAGCCCCAAAAGGATTGCTAATCTGCTCAGTATTCCGATTTTTCTCTTGCTTACTCGGCCTACGTCCTGCCCCTCTCCCTGAGTACTCCCTGCCTCCTCGTGGTAGCCAGCAATTACAGCTCCATTTGTTCCCCCATCACTTCCGTCACAATTTCTCTACCCTCCAATGTTAGCCAGCAATTACAGCTCCATTTGTTCCCCCACGCGTCCCCACCCTTTCGCTCTGGCCACCACACTGAGCTCGAGGTGTTCCCCTGCCGCTCCCCTCTCATGCGCTCGTGCCCCCGCAGGGCTGGGAGATGCTGGATCCTATGGTGCCGGTTCCCGTGCCGGAGTACAGCGACCAGGAGTTCGAGAGCGCCTTCGCCTACTACGCCAGCAAGCACTGGATACAAAAGCACGAGGCTATCACCCCTGCCGGCCGGGCCCAGATCGCCGCCCTCACACAACGCAACCCCGGCCTACTCACCTTGACCTGCAATCCTCTATAACGCGATGAGCTACTCGTGGTCGGGGCGGTATCTGTGCGAGTGTGACCATTGAACAAAGATCCCTTCACTTCAGGACTCTCGTTGCTCTTAGCCACTAGGTACATACAGCTAAAATTTTGTGGTCGCAAGGCTTCGAGTTCACTCAAAGCTTCTCAAATGAAACCGCCTTGCTTTTGACCTTAAGTGTTCACTCGCGTAGCTGAAAATTTTCCAGTATTTCTGTTTCATGATTTGAAAAAGAATTACCTTGTTAATTCAAAAATGATCCAGTCATGTTAGCCTTCGCTTTAGTTTTGCTGCAGCGACGGTGGCGATGGAGGTGGGTGTGCTGCGCTTGAGTGGTGGCCGTGCGCCTTAAATTGATGTACATTCATTGGAAATTTCCCTGATTTTGGCGCGTGCAGGTTAGGTTAGTTCAAGTTAGATGAGCCCTGAAGCGTCCGAGGTGTTAATGAGAAGACCAGCGCTCTGTACAGGCGGCACAGCTGCTCTGCGCCCGCAGCTCCACTGCTGGTGAGGGTGTTACTTCGGTGGCCTCAAGCTGGACGGTGGTGTGCACTCGCCTCAAAGTATTCAAGGATTTGTGTGCGTTGGCGTCAATGAAAGCTGAATAAACTGAACTATAAGCAGTGAATTTGATTTTCCGACAGAAGTTTTTTCTCCTTTTTAAATTATTTTCAGATAGCTATCAATGTAACTTTATTAGTTAGTGGAGTTAACGTATCAATTTCATACTTATCTACAGAATAGCTCAATTATGTATAATATTTTTAAACATAGCTATGCCCAAAATGGTACTTTTCAAATTAACTTTCGTTTCAAACATACGAGGTCTGTACAAAAAGTATCCAGCCTTATTTTTTTCACGCTAGCGAAAAATGATGCAGGTATGGCAACTCCGCGGGCTGACCACAGGGACGTTCTTGCGCATGCGCGAATATTTGTATCCACGCAGCACCGCTGATCTCGTCAGTAGCTGCCAGAGACCGGCTCCACGTAGTGTGTGTTCGTCATATCCACGTTTTCTCACAGATAACCAAACGCATGCAGCAACGGCACTGCATCCAATTCTGTGGAAAACTTGGATCAAGCTGAAATTCACAATATTCAACAGGTTTTGGTTATGATGCAGTGGGGCTACTCAAATCAAAGTGTGGTACAACCGGTTCAATGAAGTGCGGAGAGTGGCCAAATTCTGGAGGGCTTTCAACGAGTCCAAATGAAGTTGTTATCAAGCAAATGCGGACACTGATCATGGGGGAACAATGTTTGGCAGTCCGGGAGATTGTTGCTGAGGTCGGAGTCAGCGTTGGTTCTGCAAACAACATTTTAACTGAGGATTTGAGCAATCGAAAAGTGGCCCAAAAATTTGTGCCTGAGTTGCTTCCACCGGAGCAGGAGCAACTCCGTCTTACGGTCGCACAGAACCTGCTGGAATGCACCAACAGGGATCCTCAGTTCCTGAAGACTGCGATCCCTTGTGACGAGGCCTGAGTGGGCGTGTACAACCTAGACACCAAGGCGGGGTCATCGCAATGGAAGCACCCGCATTTCCCAAGACCAAAACAAGCATGACAGGCTCGGACCAAAGTGAAGGGGATGCTGGATATTTTGTTTCGACTACCGGGGCATTGTGCAGCATGAGTACGCACCAGCACAGCAGACTAGAAGTGCAACCAACGTCCTCCGTCAATATCGTGATGCCGTTCGGCGCAAGACGCATGCTTACTGGCTCGCGCACCTGGCACTTGCGTCACGACAACGCACCGGTGCATTCATCACACCTGGTCCGGATTTTCCTGACGGTGCGCGGCATTCCGCAGGT
Organism: Orchestia grillus; assembly: GCA_014899125.1. NCBI lineage: Eukaryota > Metazoa > Arthropoda > Malacostraca > Amphipoda > Talitridae > Orchestia > Orchestia grillus. Next base: position 11,167 of record VOMN01025266.1, read on the forward strand.
ATGCGAGGCTCCCTACTGACGTGACATGGCCGCGTGGGATTTCTGGTGGTTCCTGAAGGTGAAGACAACAAGAAAAGGGTCCCGGTTTGAGACCCTCGTGGAGATAATAGACAAACGACGCCTCAGCTGCGCACGATCTTTTAAGTTTTCCAGAACTGCTTTCAGCGATGGAAGGACTGCTGGACTAATGTTGTACAATCACAAGGTCCTTCTCTCAAGGCCCAATAATGTACTAAACTTTTTTCTCGGCTCAAGGGTAGATCCTTTTTATACAGACCTCGTACATGCATAAAAATTCAGTACTGAGTCCAGCACAGCATTGTAATTCTATTACATATGATAGCGTCAGTGTGACACTGAAGACTTGCAACCCTCCGGGAGGTACTTTCCGAAGTGCCTAAGGGAACGCATGCTTTCCCTGGGGCCCCGAGCATGGCGTGCGACTCGGGCTGGGCGGCCGAGTGCAGCAACCCTTCTCTGATGGTGCCACGCTTCCTAGCCCCGCACCTGGGGTCATGCTTGCCGCGAGGCTTGTTGCCACGGTTTGTGTTTTCGAATTTCGAGCTTTAAAAATTGGAAACTTAGGGTCCGAAGAGCTAGTATCGTCTCTGTGTAATATTTCAGTTCTGTGGTAGTGCAGTCTACCTTATTCGATTCATACGCGCCACTGGGTTGCATTGGCACCTGTGCAGCTCACGTGTGCGCTTGGCTTGCGAGGTCACCTCTTCCTTGTCACCAAGATTTGCTAGCGAGATTACCACTTCAATTTGACAATGAGGCTATTTTCAACCAACGGTCGACAAGAGTCGTTACCTGTGAGCACTTAAGCCCGACTCCTTGCCTCCTGGGGAGCTGCTCTGTGCGTCTGTTCGGCCGGCACACCTTGGCACCTCAGCCCTCCCTGATCACCATCTGCTTCACTGTCTCGCGTCTGACATGTTGCAGTTGTTGCTTTATTTCCGGTAGTTTTATTCTTGTCAAATGCGAAAATTGAAACTTTTTTTTGCTGTGTTCTGTTAAGGATGTTTAAACTATGCATAATTTAATCGAAATGATATCCTCAATGCAGGAGCTTGTCCTTTATTGTGCCTTAATTTAATTGAACTTTCATACGGAACTCGATCCATTGCCTCTGTCACGACCAGTTCTCTTTTCGACAGCTTAGCCTTTGGGTTGTGATCTCTGTGAGGGGACCGCGAGGATACGAGCTCTGGCACCTGCCGTGTGCTGTGGACGTAGACTCGTTGTAGGGCACACCTGTTGCCGTTGTGTTGTTGACTGACGGCTGGCATGTCGTGCAGTCAACTCGTGGGAGGGCAATACTGCAGGGCCTGCTGTCGCACCCTCTGGTTTGTGTCCATCACAAATGTCGAGTTGTTTTTGCTTTTGCTGACGAGGCGTCGCTTGGGGGACTAGATTGATGCATTTCTCTGCATTTTATTCACTCTACCCCGAAAAACGTATGAGCAATCAAATCTATGTAACCATATGGGCTATTTGAATTTACTCTAAGACAGGAACCTGATTTTGTGTAAAATATGTTGTACATATCTATGTTTTCTCATACTCTACAAATAAACTAGTTAGATTTCGTCAAAAAATTTGATGTTTTCGTTGCAGCTTTAAGTTTATTGACGAAGCAAATTATTGAATTTAGTTTTAGACTACCATAAGAATTGTCCGCCAAAATACGGACTGCTGTTTTCAAGAGAACTCAGTGAAGGTTTTAGTTCATGATGACGACATGCTGCGTGAGGGCGGCACTCCAGGTCCCAAGTGAGTGTCTTCATTTCAGGCCCTAGTTCTGAGAACCTGTATTGGAGGGCGGATCTGTCGGCTGTTGTCTCTTCTGAATACTCGTACTTTGGAAGCAGAGAACTACACCTGATCGTTTGTTTTCCAGGTCACCATGATGCGAGATTCATATTTCATGGTGTTTTGTAGATTTTTTGTCACGATGCCATTATTTAAGAGCTGAATGAATTATAGCTCCTGCGCACATACTGTAGCAGAAGTGTGCCCTTCCCCTAGGCTGGGGGACGACCAGCAGGAGGTCTGTGCCACCAATTTCAGAACCTTGTGTGGGAGACCAGTCCATCCAACTCCCTCGGGCAAGAATAGGTAAAAAATTGACTTGGAAATCAGGCGTGAATGCAGTGCGTAGCCTTGGCACGACTTAAGAATCGTGGCGCTACTTTTATTCGTCCAAAAGTTACCCATGCGCTCTAATTTTCAAGGGGTACAGCAAACGCTGCACCGGAACGTAACTTGCTGCAAGAGAAATTTGCTTGCCCTCTATCTCTAACTTTGCTCCAGCTGACGAGCTCTGGTGGTGTGCCAATGGAATACGACAGTTCTCATATTTTTGTTGTGTGGTGTGTGTGCGAGGGTGTTACGTTGCGGTCATTACAGCAAGTGCCGATTTGTGCAGGGTGTGTCGCTGCGCGTGTAGCCTGCAGCCGGCGCACCTGCTCCACCTCCAGCGGCTCCACCTCCAGCAGGAGCGACGTGGAGCACTTCGATGTGGTGGTGGCAGGAGGCGGCATGGCTGGCTTTGCCATGGCCTGCTCCCTAGGTAAGCAGGCTATTCACTCCCGGCATATCTTGGTCAAAAATACGCCATTATTTCCTCGTGAATATATTTGTTTTGTTCGTTTCAAATTTATTTTAAACTTCCCATTTAAGTGGTACAGTCTGGGTGAGCATTCAGCGTCTGTAATCTGGTGCGCGACTTAGTGGGGGGGGGAGGGAATGTTTAGTGCGGTGGTGGTGTGAAGTCACTCGCTTCCTCCTTTGCAATTACAAGTGCAACTGAATAGGTTCCCTGCCACGCCAGGGCTCTGGTGGTGGGGATGTATTATTGGTGTTGGGGAGGCCATCTGGCCACCTGAGCTGCTGTACGTTTGTCAAAGTGAGCGCCTTAACGTCTGCTGAGTGCGACCTGGAATACAACGAAAGAAATACAGCACCGGAGGTGTTGGTACTAAAGCAATCTACGAATTCCAGCTGAGAGCATTGCGCGCTGGCTGGGTTGGAATGCCACCATGTAAGATTTTACAATTGGTAGGAACTTGGCATGTCTAGATTGAAATCTACTGGAGAATTATCGGTCCGTGCTGTGTTTCAAAGTCACCTTTTCTTGTGTCTTGTTACCCATTGCCGTGACCAGCGAGTCTGCGCACTTCAGACGCGGCCTCCAGCCAGCCCCTCATGCTTTATCAAGTGTCAGGTTCCTGAGCAGCATGAAGAATTTCCTCCCGACCTTCTTAATAGTTTTCATTTCTCTCAATAGGAATAAGCTGACTCTAGAATAATGCCTATTTCAAGGTAAAGGTAAGTCGGATACTGAGTGTCGGAGACGCCCAAATATGGGCGTCGGATGCCGACTTGGCTCTCAATTCTGGAGTGCTAGAAATTATCGGACTCCAAAAATTATCGAAATTATTGACCTTACTCTAGAACTGAGAGCAAAATTAGTATCCGATGATCATATTTGGGTGTCTATCGACACTGCCTTCAGAAAAGGCGTTTAGGGAACATATACCAGGATGTTCTTCAATTTGAATCAATATTTCTAGCGCATCATTTCAGCACCGGAACTTCTGAGCCGTTATTACATTTTGTTTCGAGAAATATTCACTGCTTTGGTTCGCCTGTGTCCAGGTCAGAGCGAAGTCTTGTCCGACTTGCGAATACTAGTGCTGGAGGGAGGTCCGCGCAGCACCACGTCTCTGGAGACACTGAAGGATGCGCAGTACAGCAACCGCGTGTGCGCGCTGGCTCCGCCCACCGTTAGATTTCTGCAGAAGCTGGGCGTCTGGCCCGACATTGTGGCAGTGCGCGCTGGGACCGTGCAGCGCATGCAGGTGGGTGCGTGCTCTCTAGGGATTGCTGAGCCGGGGTGTCTGCCCCACCTCTCTCGCGCTCTGCAAATCTATCAATCCTCTGACGCTAAACCTTCTTCGGAAGGAAAAATTCACACTCGATAGTGGGATTGCTAATCAATTCAGACACTGCAACTTGAAAGCAATGATTAGCTATGTTGCTGAAGATATATCATGAATTATATTTTCGACCTTAGGACCTTAACGTCCTAAATCCTACAATTTGAGGCCTGAGGCTTGGCAAACTACTTGCGTCACTTTCATTTTCTTGCCTCGTGAGGGACTCATTAGAGCTCTTCCATTTTTCAACATTTCGACCATGTCTCCATCCGTTACCTGGGGGACCGTGGAATCATTCCTGGAAGCCATCCGATGCCTCGTCACAGGCGTTGCCATGACGGAATTGCAATTTTGTGAGAGGTGCAAGCTGTGCCATTTCTAACCACGTTCAGTGCCACTAACTGGACGCTGGCGTGCAGGTGTGGGAGAGCGAGTCCGACGCCATGATCACATTCGGGGACGGGCAGCGGCCGCTGGCACACATCGTGGAGAACGGCGTCACAGTGGAGGCGCTGCGAAAGCACGTCCCGCCCTGTGTGCAGGTCTGGCGGGCCGCAGGGCCACTTTTGCTCAGTGTGGGGCGGTCTGTGCTGTATTCCTTGTGTTGAGGTTGTGCTCGTAAGTGCTAGCTTTTGCTGAAATTGTGTTCGTAAGTGCTAGTTTGTGTTAAAGTTGTGCTAGTGAGTAGTTTGTTTTGAATTTGTGTTAATAGGTACTAATATATGTTGAAGCTGCATCATAAGTTACTACATAGTTTATTAATAATGAGTGTAAAACTAATGAAGGCTACGCGATTCCGCAATTATCAGATGAAACTTCCTCAGATCCTGAGTTCAAATCGTAGTCTGGCAAAAATAACGTTCACAAGTTCAGGTGTTCAGACTTTTGATTTCGTTATGAACGTTACTTTCAATCATCGATAAGGTTCATAAAAACGGTTGTACTTCCGTTGATGTCCTCCTTGCTGCGTGCTGTTGTGCCGTGCATGTAACGCGTCGGAATAACTCGCCATCTTTGCCAGACTTCGCTGCCGGCCGCCACACGACGCGTCTCTGACGTGCCTTGGCGCTGCCGTAGCCCAGGTTCCTGAGGTGCTGGTGCCCTTTGCGAGGCTGGTGGTGCCCTTTGCGAGGCTGGTGGTGCCCTTTGCGAGGCTGCTGGTGGTGCCCTTTTCGAGGCTGGTGGTGGTGCCCTTTGCG
>VOMN01025281.1:0-15895 GCA_014899125.1 Orchestia grillus
GTGGTCTCTTACTTCGCGGCGGTTTGTAGCAACCACGACAACAGTACTGCATTACTTGTACATAGCATGTACCATTTCTTTCAATTTACTGTGATATATCACTGAGTTTCACTTCTTCCTTAATTAGGGCTATTGCCATCCGTTCGTTAAAACAGATAAGTTTATCTCACCCGCGAAATTCACGCCCAGTAATATTACTAAAAAATTTCAGGCAGATTAGCAAAATGGACTTGAGAGACAGACTATATAGACGAAATGCAGCAAAATGAAGCTCATAAAATACTACGCATAAATTAATCTACTATTTATTACCTCTCTTAGTAAAATAATGCATACCTACATTGAATTTACAAAGTGTATTACTACAGTTTCATTGATTGGAATTGAATAAAATATTTGTACACTTGAATCACCAAATTGAGAGCATAATAGTCATTGTTATTTGTCACCTCTACTTCCTAACAGTATGAAATTAATTACCAATTGCACTAAGTAGCAAATGATAGAGTGACAAGTTTCTTATGATGATGCCATTTTGCAAGGTGTAAAATAACCCCCCAGGGGGTCCCATCACAGGAAACGTGTTAAAAGAGCTAAGAAAACGAAACATTTGTTCATAGTTCACACTGATGAAACCAAAATTTCATTATATAAAAAAACATGAACTACTCATGTGGAGAAAAAAATGCATTATGGAACATGACATAGGTACCGTACATAACTACTAATTCTGAAATTACCAGAATTGAACACATAATTTAAAACCAAATTATTACAAAAACAGAGGCAAGTACATTTACAGAAGCACATGGACATGATAATTACTGAACTCACCTCTTGTATGGCACTGCCTACTCCTCTGATGAATACTGCATCAGGTCTGAAGAATGTTATGGTCCTGTGAACTTGAAGAGCAGTTTTCAATTTCTTAATTAGATCCACACCCTCAGAGTAAGCACTGTGAAGCCCTTCTCGACCCTGCAACAAAAGGAGTAGGTAACAGATAAGAAGCAGTAAAAAACATAAATGTGCATTTTATACATTATATGACTTAAAAAGCTTTAATTGCTTTGTGTAATACAATTTTTGTTCCTTGCAATAAGTGTTATTTTCTAACTATTTTCATTGTAAAAGAATGGAAAATGACCATAAAACTTTGAAGCTTTAGATTTGTATCACACTTATGTTATATTTATTACTGGTATTATATTGAGGAATAGTAATTTTAAAAACTTTGACCTGTGTACAAAAGCCAAGTACCAGCATTAAAATAATTTTTTCATTCCTTTCGTTTAGTTCAAAGAAATGAGAAACTATGGTTTCAACCCCAAGAACAAGACTAAAAATGGAATTTTGTAACATGTTATCACAGTATTTTTCACTATAACAAAAATGATAATTCTCACACCAATACAATAGAACCTTTCATGCACACAACCAATGAGGAAAAAAATTCATTAATGAGAATAAGTTGTATTTCAGTGTAGAATAGTTTGAAATAATGAAAGGGTAAGGCAAAACATACACCTAAGTCCTACCCAAGTAGTACTACGCACACAAAACCAGCAACAACAACCTAACAAGCGGTGCTTCAACTGGTGGTAGGCTGAGATGATAGCAGAGGACATATGCTGGGCAGTAGTGCTGCAATTGAACAATGTGTCCAGCTTCAAATGTTGGCCTCTATGATATTCTTCATAAATTTAAAGCTCTCTTAACCCCTGAAGGACTAGTAGTACTACATGGGCCATTTTATTAGGCTGCTGCTAGTTTTTTTTAATGTAATTAAGTGCAGTGTTATTATAACAAAACTGACATTTTAGGGTTAAAGCATATCAAAGTTCATGATAACCCTGAACTCTCCAGTCACTAGTGCCCTCAACACAACTCATGAGACTGTCACTTTTGACTTTTCTGATCTGAATATCTCTACTTCTTCCTTTTACTGCTACTCTATTCTGCCTCTTTGTTGTCTATCAGAGCAATGAGTATCTCCTCAGCCAATTAAGTCCCATTAAACCAGGATCACTTCTGTGTAATTTTTGTTTTTGCAAATTTACAACATCTACTGTGACATTTCCTGTTTAATTATGAAGTGTGAAGGGGAACTCAACATTCCAAACTATAGAAGTTTACTTTAGGATCTTTGTTAACTATTAATGTCTAATGTTTTCTAGCATTTTTTTCACTGTAGTAAACTAGATAAATTTCCTTGCTAATGTAATATTGTTAATGACAGACATTACTTTGCAGTTTTTGATATCATAAAATATTTGTTGGCCTTAGCTTTCTTCTATTTTTTTTCTGCCTCATTCAATTTTTATCTGTGAGTAGTCTATTTACTTTACAATGCTATGCTAATTTTGCGTAAAGAGAACTCAAACATCCAGCACATAAACTTTTTATACTTTTTTTTTTTGTTTATTGCTATTATTAATATGAACTGTTTAAGTATTTATTAATGAGCAATCATAGGTATTACAATTAAATGTTAATGAGCATGTATGAGTAATTTATTATTAAACTATTTCATAGATAAAATACAGGATTCCCTCACTACTTCTATGTGTATTACTATAGTGTAAAGTTTGAAATGTTAGGTTGTAAAGTTTTTATAGACTTGATCTTCTCATCTTTTTTTAGTTAATATTTTTTTCAGTTGGATAGCATATTAGGAATTCACAACAGTCAGAGTCAAAGTTTAATGCTAAAGATATGAAAATTTAATACATCTCATTTGAAATCTTTACAGAGATCTTGTCAGAGATAACTACACAAAAGTTAATTAACATAAACTTTACTTTGGCCAACTGTACAGAGCATCCTATTCATTGTACAGTCTTTCTTTTAAAGTCATTGGATAGCAATTATTTAACAAAGAGTTGGAAGCCTATCTTTAAACATTTTTCAATGCATAGAAAATGCTTTATTAGAAGATATTTGAACATTTCATGTACTATTATCAAAATTTCACAAACTCTACAGAAATATGGGCTATGTTTTTTTATCATGCTGTATTGTGTCAAATGAACAAAACCAATCTTTTTTAACCTAAGCTATTATAACATTGTAGGGGGTTGAGCTAGATGCCTATTATTTATCCTTACTTAGTGTATTACTTTTTGCTAGTGTGCAACTGTGCATATGTCTAAACTAAATTTTTCCTTTCCTTTTCGTATGATCTAGATGAAAAGTAATAGTAAATACAGATGTCATTATGGAATAAAGAAGTCAATAGGAAATACAGAAGTCTGTAACATGTGCATGAAATCTGCACTCAAGTCTAAGTCCTGTGTAGTCAAGTCCCATTGCCTGATAGAACGTAAGCAGGATGAATTTTCCAGTACACTCAGTGATAAGATGTCCTGTTGAGTGCAGCCAAGTTGTTGCATGAGCAGGCCAGTAAGAAAACACTCCTTGAACACTGTATCCAGGACACCATCTCCTAAACACAGCCTTCTCAAGGCAGCTTCCCACAGAAAGCTGCTTGAATATTCTTCTTGAAGAGAGCTGTTTCTACATTGGGTCACCCTAAGTCTATACCAGGGTAAGCCCTAGCCAGCCAATGTCATCGCTGCTACTGAGAAAAGAATTTTCACTGTTGCTTTTACCATGTCTTACTGTTGAATTTTGGAAGTAAATACTGTTTTACTTCAGGTGGGCTTGGGTTGTAGGCTCATGAGTTTGTCTTTATGTCTTGATTATGTTATCTGCTTGTCCCTGTACTTATGAGGTTCTGGTTTGGCAGTATGACTTGTGTATCTTTGCACATACAGAATTTATAATTACCCACAACTTCTCCCTTTATGTTGTACTTTGTTTCAAAGTTTTATTTCCTTAAGCACCCTTCTGCAACTAGACTTGATTGCCTAGGCTGGGGAAAGCTAGGGGGAAAGACAGGGTCATTTCCCTAACATATATGCGGGCTCAGTGAGCCTGTAACAACGCAACCCCAAATAAAACCTTAACTTAACCCTAACCTAACTGTGAGAAAACACAAGCAGGAGACAGATTACAACATAAACTACATTCTCTTCATTTTGTCATATCAAAATCTAATTGAAAATAGGTTTCTGCCACTCAGGAATTAAATTCCTATTTAATAGCACTAAAATGAAGGCTATATAAGACATTCTGGGCAGTTAGCTACAGTTAAGTAAATTTTAACTAAAAAGTTTATCATGAACAATTATGTGCACATAAACCTTTCATTATATCATAACATAGAACTCATATGTCAAATAATAAATACTCCTGTGTTTTGTAAGCTAATATCACTCATTAAATGATAAATAATTACATGTTTAATACTAAATACTTACATAAATTTGATCATTTTGAGAAAATTTGTTGCTGCTGAATGTCAACTTCTGGCTGCAAGTTTCAAGGGATTGATTCACATCATTTTTCTCGTTTTTTTCCGTGTGATTAGCATCTAAAGAATTATTTTTTGGTGAATCATCATTTAAATTAACATTGACATCACTTTCGATCAAATCTTCCGATTTTTTAACCATTAACAGAGGCAATTTGTTCAACTTCGTAGGCGTTGTAATTGATTCAACATCAGTACTATGACTGAAGGAGCTCCTCAAATTTGGTGAAAATTTAATATTTTCAGCATCCATAGCTGAAAAAATTTTGCTTCTTCTAAGATGACAATCTAGGAAACAAAAATCAATTCAGATAATATCGATCATAAAAAATGTCAACGACATCACAGTTACGTACACTTTGGCGGGACGCCTCAACTTTAAACGGAATGTTTCTTGTGCGGCACTGGCAAGTACCCAAGGCATGTGGCAACCACCTGTATTTGATCTACATAGAGATTTGCATAAATATATATTACAAATGAACTGTTTCAAGTAAATTCTTATTTAAGTACAGAATACCACAAGTTTATTTACATAAATAATCTAAAATTTGTTGCAAATTTGCAAAATATATTCTGATATTATTATTAGAGTCATGTTCAACGGAGGAGCATTAACAATAAAAAGATTCATAGATGACTGGTATTTGATTCACTTTAGGCATCATATGTACCATACATCTAATTTGCTAGCATTTTACAATTTGTAGTTAATATTTTCGGGTGGTTATTCACGTTAAGTTGTTAAACTTATGATAATTGATCAAGTTTGGAAATAATCTAGTATGAACATCAAAAGCCTATGCTTGTTTAATGAATTTGTGATTAAAAGAAAAATACTTTGTCTTTATCCCCGTTATTATAATAAGCACCTTTAGCACCTTATCCTTTCGTGTTTTTATATTAATGACTGAATGATTGAACTATTATATATATATGGAATAGTTGACTTCAAAAAACATGATGAGAAACAGCTTCACTGAAAAAAATCGATGCATCGTAAAATGAACAATGGTCAATCTCGTCATTTCTGTTGAAGCACATATACTAGTAATGCATAACCACATACATCGTAATATTTTAACCACTAATACGTCTTTAATTCAATTTTTAACATTGTAATTACTCTGAAATTTGTTTCACTTGACTCAGAGAGCGAAATCTTATATTTTTAGCATTGTAACTATAAGGAATTCAGAATTTTGTGAGCTGAAGTGTGAGGCGAATTTGCGAATTAGAATCATTTATCTAAAACCTGGTGCGAAAGAATGCTTGCATATTTTCAGTAAACTTAAAATCTTCGTAGCATGATTCTAAACTGTAATTTCAAAACCTATAAACGAATTTTGTTCATTCACGAAGTTATCTTGGATATTCAATCAACAAAACGAAATGAAAAAAACCGTAGGCCAAAGGGAATTCAGTGATATTTCAAGTTTGAATATCTTTCTCGTCAGGTATCATCAAATTTTTTGTTTTCCATTATATTATCCTCCACCAAAATAAATTTGTCTCGAATAAGGAGTCGCGCTATCCTAGTTACCTCAGTTATCTATCAAATTTAGATCCAAAAATCTTTAATTTAGACACGTGTGTACTGGTAGCGGGTGAATATTTTGAACAACTCCTACAATAAGTCGAGCGTTTTCGTAATTCACGGGGGTAGGTAAATTGAGGCATGCGTGAAGTTTGTTTGAAGTTTAAATCATCAAATGACAAGAAATACTTCGTAAGACTGTATATGTTATAGTTTTCTTAAAGTATTCAATAAAACGTTTTTGCATCAATGAATAAAAACTTGACGAAGATAGGGCTTGAAGACTTATGAAAAATGTGCATAGCACAATTTATTGCACGCTAAACTAAATCGAGCAGGTCTCGCGCATAGAGGAGGCCAATCATCTCTAAACAGAGGCCAGGGAAAGCTATTTCATTAGAAATAACTTTTCGATTTAATGCATCGAAAAAGATAATCAGGAAAATAAAACCGTACTAAGGAAGTATCTATTAATCGATTTCAAAAGCATAGACAAAATATTCTGCGAGGGTATCTTCATTGGGTAAAGATTCTTGTCTTTACCCCGTCTCGTTCGAAACATTTTTCACCACATAGATGGCGGTTATTAGAGCTTGAAAAATAAATTTGCGCAAAACAAAAATGTCCAAAGATCAATAAAATCAGGCAAGTGATTACATTTGCAAACAATCGAGAATCTTTAAACGCTATTATAACGATTTCATTTTCGCTTCTGTAAACAATGAACACATATATATACAAAATACAAGTACCAACAACCTAATTTTTCACATTATCAACAACAACAATACAGGCGTAACGTCACAGGAAAACTTGGCCTACACAGAAGGTTTCAAGGTCGATGAACTTCTCCTCCGCATAGTCTTTTAATTTGAATAGAAATCCATCAAGATTAAAATTTCAATCCAAGTGGTCCCAGAAAATATTTATAATTGGCATTCGTAGATCAAATGAAGTAGAGTTGTTCCACCGTGACTGCTTTAACAGGTGTTTCTTAAGGGGTGGAGTCCACGGCTAGTCGCAAATTCCAGTGAAGGGGGCAGGCGTAGCACGGGGCACAGTCAGTGGAGTACCATCATTGGGTCGAGTATTTCATGAAAGAGAAATTGTTCACCAACATGTCGTGGGGAACGATAGAGGCAAACAATATAGGCTAAGTAAATATTTGCGGACTGAAATTGTTTCTCATAAGTGAATAACGAATAATGGTGTTGGGATTTTTGATCTATGATTTTCAATCGGTTCGAATGAAACAAGAAGTTTTTGAACTCACAGCACAAGAGAAGTAACTCTAAATTCTAACTTCAAGAAAAGCTGTCGGTACATCAAATAGTTAGAACAAGCATAAGCTAGTTAATTGCAAAACGACTTCAATTTAAAGGCCAAAAGATCAAGTGTTCAAACCAGTATAAAATATTTCTTACCATCATCATCTCACTACAGTTGACCTCTCTATTAGTCTACTCCATATCGAGCATACAAATAGCTTGTTCGTTACAGTTACTCTAGGTATATCGAGCGCAAGACCCACAAGAACTGTCGGCGTTATCACGCTCACCGTAGGAAACTGGTCAAGTCGAGAGTGAATCTCTGTATTAAGCTTCAATAAGCTTTATGTTAAAAAAATCCACCACCTAAAAAGTTCTACTTGATAAGAAACATTCTCTACTATGGATGGAGATATGTGCATGACAAAGAACTGAGATAATTTTACAGTCTGGAACTATAAATTGAAAATTCCTAATACGCTATCCAATTGAAAAGCTACAACGTTTGACTCTGACAAGATTACATAGTTCAAGAAAATAATAATTAAAAAAAAGATAAAGTCTACAAAAAGCTTTACAAACCTTACGTTAAGACGACCGTACAGATAAATTTAAGTGTGCATTCCGTGTGACTAACAGCACGAATCATCCGGAAGAGCCAAAAGTTGAGCGAGCCGCAAGACCGTAGACTTGAATGAGACATGTCTTGTTAGTGTGTTGGTTAAGGGCGTGTGCCATCACTTTTGGATACCCTCTAAACAGTAATCTTCGGCAATATCAAGCCCCGATCAGGTTATAAAGAATCGATGGAACACCAAGAGACGAGAAGTCTATCACTTTAGCGCGACTTCCGGAACAAATGAAGAGTTACAGATGAAAGCTAACTAAGTTTGAACGGAGCTCTAAGTAGAAGGTCGCTGGTCCAACTCAGCAAGATGAACTATCTAGTCCTGTAGCCGAGCATAATATGACAAAGAGCCTCGATACGTAGTCGTGAGTGAGGGAATGGATAGGTCAGACTCGCCTTCGGTCACTTTGATTTCGTAGTTGAGTACGCCGTAGAGAGGAGGCCATATTTTGAAGATGGTGATGGATCATAATTGAGAGATATAAGCTTACAATAAGACATTCTGTTCTAAGGGTTGCTTCCTTACTTGGTCTTTACTCAAGCGATGTGTGAGTAATGAGCGTGTAGACGCAAGGCACTCAAGTGGGCAGTAAACACGAGGTATACACATACAAACTTCTTTATCAGCAAGTTGCAGATAGAGAACTAAAAGTCTACCACTTATTTTTTTCAATAAGCTCAAATTCTATCCAAGATCAACTTATCAGTTTCTGTTCTTGAAAAGTGAAAACTGGTAATTAAATCGTACACTGTTAGATTTATTCATCCAGAGTCTCTGTATGGTTAGTGAGTCAAAATTCTAAAGTTAAATGTTATAAAGAAAACCTGTGATAGAAAGCCACTAGAAAAGAGGCAGAAACATGTGTTATAATTACCCATTGAATGCAAATGAGTTTCCATCACCATTGCTACTTTGCTCACGTCAATCACGCAGATAGTAAGTCAATATAAAAAGTTGACCACACAAAATGCAACTTAGAAAATGCAAATGAAAGTATTCCATTATGACTGTCATCAATTCCAGGATTAGGACAAAGGAGCACTATGGTCTTACAGGATATTATGTTTTGCCTGACGTTGAGTAACATCCCCCTGGATGACGTCAGTCGGACGTTAAACTTCAAGGAGAACATCGGACATTTACTTACATCCAGAATTGGTGACTCGTGCGTGGCTGCTGTGGTACTCGTAACAAAACATTTTGCACAAATCTTAAAAATACAAATTTTGTTTACTAGAAGGATGACTCAAAAGTATGAAAGGGATGACCGCGAAACATAATGCTGAGATTGAGAATTTGACGTTAAATGACTAAATAATAATCTGAGTACACAGCGTTCAAATAGCAACATCTTTAAAAATGCAATTAAGTAGTGGTATGAGATTGTTTAATTTCAAGTTGAAAAATTATGAACAACCATTTACACCGATTTCGTAAGCTCAAGTTCAACGCCGATCATTGCATTACTGCTGTAAAGTGTCAGCCTCTGGGACTACAGCGCGATGTTAAAAAATATAAAAGTAATTCACACCAGCCTTTGTTAAATAGATTATAAAATGCCATTGCGCTGCTAGCGATACAAAAATTGAAAACTACTTATTATGATGCGAGAAATAAATCACGATCGGCACATAAAATTATTTCCCAATTCAGCTTCGTTTTGCAAATTTAAAAACATGGAGGTAACACTTACATCAAACGAAGATGCACGTACAAAGCATATTCGTTATGCAACATCAGTAAAATCTCCTAAATTTATTCGTAAATTGGTAAGTTGTTGTGAAGCACATTAAGAGCACCATTAGATGTTATTCTAAAATGAACTCACAGTGCAGAGTGAGTGCAGACACCCACATACAGCGCCAGCACAAGCGGCGTCGACACATTTGACAGGACCTCATTCAGAACCATTCAAGCGCAATCCTCAAAGGAAGAGTTAAAATTAGCTTGCACGTGTGCGATGAGTTAGTCCAAAAAATGTCAGATAAAAATTCAATCTTACAATGCAATTAAAATCTCAAGAGATATAATAATCGCATGACAAAATTATGTAAATTATATTGCCGTAAGAATTCACCGATGGAATTCACTTAAAATTAGCATACTGTCGCTTAACATTGCTTACGAATAATTTCATTGTAATAATATAATTTGCTTTAATGTATTTCGCTTTCAAAAATATACATAATCTATTTACAGTATAAGAACATCTTTCACTTAACACCAAACTGCATTCACACAACATTCGCGTCACAAGCATTATTCTACACAGTATTTCCAAACTAACAAAAAATTCGTTACACTTCGCAAATGATGAAATTTTACACTTTCATAAATGCATTTTCCAGAAATTAACTTCATTACTTTATCGTGTCTGAAAAGCAACAAAATGTCTGAAATAATAAAAATCTACAGGTGTGTTTTTCTTGAACACTGTGTACGACGAAGTTTTGTACGAAGTACGATAAAATAAGAATTCAGATAACATCGGTTTTTGAAACCACCAGCACGAGCTTCAGCGACGCTATACCAATGTCGAGAAAAAATGTCAAGGATCAAGATGCCAAAAAAAGTTACGTTCACTATGTTCGGAAATAAAAAACAAACATGACACGATTACTATTACAAAATAATTAAGTATAAATTAGAGTAAATGTGATATTTTCATCGCGTTTTCGAGGGAACTCATGACTAGCATTGCTTGGCACTTAAACTGAAGCACGAGCTTCGCCTACACATCGACGATTCCTTCAGTCTCATCGCGTTAAAGTAGAATTATTAGAGTCGAAGTACGAAACAAATAGCACAAAGTTGGTGATCTTAAACAAACGTGTATCAAATTACGCCTAAGATGAGTGAGAAGCAGCAAAATTAGAGCACACTTAATATTAATAAAAGACTAACTTCATGAACAAAAGCGCAATAGCACAAAAGTATTAACATTTACAAAATACTCAACAAATACCGGCGAATGAGAATGGCAGCAATAGTTGGCACGGTAATGTGAGCTCCGTCTTATACACTAAACAACCTTCAGTGATCATCCGTATGTCACGTACTCTACATATATCTTCGTTAATATCAGAAATCAACTAGTTCTACTGGAATTTTTAAAAATCGGTCTAGACAGGATTGTCTATTAATACCCATTTTTGGCCAAATTACCGGACAGTGTAGGGTCAGGTCTCTTTCTTTCGAAGAATCCCATCTTCCAGAGGAGGAGAATGATGAGAGCGAGGAGCNCAAGATCACCCACAGCGGAACTGACTGTGACTGCTCCAACAGGTTGGCGTAGGCTTTGGTTTCTGCCACAGCCACGTCGTCAGACTGGTCTTGCCTTGACCGCAAGTCTTCTGGCAGCAAAAGTTCTCCACGCGACTGTACGTTGACGAGATTCACGTGCGCGTAATCCTCGACGAGCGTCGCGTTCCACAGGCGCGACACCACGCGGATGCTCGCTGAACTTTCTGCCCCCAAGTTGCGGATTGTGCATCGGATCGGGATGCACTTGGCCGTGGGAACGTCTCCAGTACAGCGCTGTAGAAAAAATAAATAAGAAAAACGAACAAGAATATACAGAGTGTTTAACTCAGCATAATCTATCTTCGGAGTACTAATTTCAAATAATAAAAAAATTCACCCAACAAACTATTATGAGCATTAAATGAAATACAGTTGGAATTAAGAAGTCTTACCAAATTGACGACTTGTAAAGTGCGTCCAGTTTGGTCGTCTGTGTAAGCTTCGGGTTGTACGATCATCTCCTTTTCTCTCTTGACTCGTATTAGAGAATGTCGAAGTTCTCCGTCGCCGTGGGTATTTGAGCTAAGCCTGTCCTTTTCGCGTACTGGGTCATAAGAGGGGTTTCGTGGATCAGCTTCTCTCCACTGAGTAGCAAAACCATCGAATTCACGACGTGAGTATACTTTAGCCTCTCCAGTTTTATCATCAACCACTGTTTTGGAATAAGTTCTGCCAGAATCATGCTCGGCATCAGTTTCATCATCGTAATCGTAGTAATCGTAGTCATCATCGTAAATATCTTGATGCTCCGCGGCACCAGTGATCCCACTACTACGATGAGAACTGCTGGAACTCCATCCATTTGTTCTTCTCGTGGGATGACTATCGCCGCTCTTTGTAGACCAAGATTGACTTTCGCCATTGCGATTATTACTCCAAGATCTTCTGCTTTCGAAACCGTCATTCCTGCTTGTTTCGTCTCCTCCACTGGTCCAAGAACCATGGCTGCCTTCGATGTTACTTCGAGGTAGACTTCCAAAGCTGAATGAGTCATTAACTGCTGAATCTACGTTATTATTAGCGCTTTTAACTCCAGGGCGGAAGCCTCCAGAGTGCCACCTAGATTCTGATCTTGGTAAACCTCTATCAGAAGAAGAAAAAGTCCGTGAAGATAACGAGCGAGAATGAGAAGAGCGGCTTCCGCTGCTATCATCATAAGGCGAATATGTTCGCCGATCAGAAACACCAATAGAGTTATCGTGAGCCGGATCAGTGGAATAACCAGTAGGTGTGCGGCCAGAATGAAAAATTGTCAATTCTCCATCACGTGTAGTCGGACGAATGTCGCTATCAAGAGCATTGCCTGCAGTGTTTTCTCTCGCGTACGAAGCTCCGTATCTTTCTCCACCTCTTTCGTGGTAAGATTGACCATGTGACCTGTCTGAGTCATAATTGGCATTCGGAATAATATCTGATCCCGAGGTCGAAGAAACCCGAGAGGTTTGCACTCTTCTTGAGTACTCAGTCTTTTTTGTGTCAATGTCTTGGTCCGTCCATCCCGAACCGTGACTTTCATCGATATGTGCGCGTCTTACTTCATTTCTTCCTACTACTGTACGCGGGTTATCTTCATTGGAATGCATTGTGCTTATGCGCCTTCTATCTTCTCTTCCTCTACGTTCATCGTAACTTCGACTTCTCCAGCCGGAGTCTCGATCTCGAGTTTCATCGATTGAATCGTACCGGTCAGAACGGTCGTCGATTGGAGCAAACTGAATCTTATTACCATCATTTTCATTTACTAACTCGTATCGGTTTTGAGAACCTCTTCCACTGAAAGTGTCACCGTGTCCTACTCTATCCCACCCTTCAACTCTATCTCTGTCACCGGAAGACGAGCTGACTCTTGAGGTATACACTCGTCTCGAGTGCTCTGAGCGACTTATGTTTCTAATATCTCTAGATCCATCAAAAGAAGGATCAAAGTCAGTAGACGAATGGGTTCTTTCATACTCATTTTTGTCTTCTGTCCTTACAGTGCCATCAGGATCGCTGGAAGTTTTACTGCTCCAGCGTCTGTTTTCCCTTCCTCGACCTCCATCAAATGTCCTGGACTCCCAATGTGTCCCATCTTCAGAACCACTATCAACGAGGCCAGTGCGATCCTCAAGTCTATTTCTGTCAACGTACCTCAGACCATCATTTTCAATACGTGGGGTATCGTCACCTCCACTGGTAGAATGAATCCGCGTAGTTTTCACTCTTTTGGTAGATGACCAACCGGAACGATGAACTTCAGGACCAAGAGGATCGGACGAGTCTACACTTCTTGAATCCCCGTCGGTTAGCCAAGAATCTCTAGAACGATCATCATCTATTCGGTTTTCATTAAAACCAGACGAAGAGTGAGTTCGTGAAGAGTAACTTCTATCGCGTGAATCATTGTCGGGCAATTTAGGTGCACCACGATCCAGATATCTGTCTTTTTCAGGATATGGATTGTAATCAGGGCCAGTGCGTCTCGAAGGGCTGTCAATATTTTCGGGCTCTACACCGTTTAAAGTTTCTCCTCGACCTCGGGTTTCCGTGCGTGTTGAGTAGACACGTCGACTAACGCGAGAATGTGTTCTTGCTCCTCCTCTGCCGACGTTGGTGCGATCGTATCTACGATCAGGAGCGTAGTCCTCATAATCATAGTAATCGTATTCACCGTCGCCGCTTCCAGCAGATTCATGAACAGAACTCGAGGAGTGAGTTTTATCGCTTTTAGAGGTCTTTGAGGTCTCTGAGCGAACAGTATTGATGGTGGAGCTTGATGAAACTGTTTTTGTGATGGTGGTACGATTGGTGGACCCTGAGGTTACTAAGCTACCTTCTCCTTCAGGGTCAGGCTCAGGAGCGTCAGGTTTCTCATAAGTGGTAACTTCTGCTTCGCCGTCGACACCCTCGAACGGAGAGTAGCTTGGGCTGCGCTTCCAAGGAAGGCCCACAGGGTTCACGTACTCGGGATCAACTATACATTCGCCATCTCCTGAAAGTATAGTGAAAATAGTTGAAATAATTTTCCACTAATTAAAAGCAGATTAAAGGTACCCTGATGTTGTCTTTGAACAGAAAGGTCATAAACGAAACCTGCTGAGTTCTGAGTCTCTTCTTCCTAATGGACCTAAGCAAGATGGAACTCATCATCGTCCCTCCCCCGGACCCCGGCTATCTCCCTTCACAGCAGGACAATACGACCCAGCACTGACCGTCGACGGTGGGCGTGTCGACGAGGTACAGCAGCCACTTGCCCTGGGGTTTGAAATTCTCGACCTGGTAAGGCCACAGGATCTCGACATCGGTGTAGTCCACTCTCCAGGGTCCTCGGTTATCTACTACGTATTTATGGATGACTTCCGCGCCTGCACAGACAGTGTGGTGTGTTCAAATCAAGAGGAGCTTCGTGGCATCGCTTTTGTCGCTACAGTTTACGAATAAGAGTAAAAGTAATTTGTACCAAGTAGAACAGTGGTTGATCAAACTAGAGGCATTTTTATTTATGCGCAAATCTTTCCATACTTATAAAAAATTGTTTGAAAATTAATTTGTCTAACCATTGCGATGGAAACCTGTCATCTATATTTTAGGAGTTCCTTTGGGCCAAAATTTTGCATTGCGGAAGTACATTCTATCCCTCATTTTAATTAATGTTCTGATTTAGGGAAATATGCATCAAAAAAGCAGTTGAAATCTTCTTTAACAAAGTTTAATCATTTTTTCCTCCATGTCGTCCCGTATGCCATTAATTCTAAACTTACAAAAACTCACGCACAAATTTCTTTAGCCGTAACTCTTTTCTCTACGGCAACACATTTACGTTATTTTGAACCAAATTTTCTCTGAGAATAATTTAAATTACCCAGAAAAAAAACAGAATAAAAATATGACAACCAGGGAGTAGAATTTTCTTTCCCCAATATGCTATTTCGTATAATAGTTTCTTTAAAAATAACTTAAAAACCCAAGCGAAACAAAAACCAGCGGAAAAAACACGAGTCAACGAGTGGAATTGTCTTCACCAGAAAGCGAATTTCAAGAATTCTGCGTTTTACCTCGCGTATACCAGGAATAATGTTGTACAAAAAAACTATGAGGAACTAGGCACCTCAAAAAAGCACCAACTAGAATGCATCGACAAAAAATTTTTCACCGCTTCTCTGTGATTAAATGGAAGGGTCATTAACGCGGTAAATAAAGTTTGCCGCCGTCTCGAGTGAAACACTCGTAGTTGTGTGAGACGCCTGCAGCCGACGGCAGAGCAGTAAAATTGGAAAATGAAGATATAAAAAACTTTAAAGTGAACCGGGCGCCGCCAAATTTATTGTGAACCGCTAAGCAATATTAAATTGAGGCGAAAAATAGTCCAAAAAGTGAGAAAGAAAAACGAGAGAATGATTTCATTTGAGTGTTTTTTAGCAGTTTTGATATAAATTTTAGATTTCAAAAATTTTCATCAAATAAATAACTACATCATATGTGAAGTGGCGACGATGGAAAAACAAATTATCTTTTACACAAGCTAACTTTTTCGCCGAATCACGGAAGCCCTGGCGGAAACGTTAGACTGGGTAAGTAGGAGTGTGAAAATCTAAAGTACAATTATTCTTACATACTAACACGGACAAACAAAGGAGCTAACTTTTTATCAGTAACGAGACGAGGACAACTTTATTATGTAATGAAAATTTTAATATCAATGATAGTATATAAAATTAAGCGTTCATTGTATATGTGTGGACAGGTGCATAGCGGGCTATGTTTGTGCTTGTACATCGGAATGCGAGAGGCGTGTGAGACGCTG
>VOMN01025286.1:0-19794 GCA_014899125.1 Orchestia grillus
TTCGGTCGTTTGAGTTGTGTGAACAGCTTGGCGGAATTTCCTTTGAAACGCTGCAACTATGAAAACTTTGGAAGGTTCGTGATTTGTATTCTAAAACTTTGTGCTGTCTTTTGAACGAATGAGAAGGGAATATTTGGACTCACAGTTTGTAAAACCTTATACATAAATGTTCTACCTTTAAAATATTCATAGTCAAAAAAAGACTTAGGTTCAAAAAATTGTACACACATGAAGGGCATACCATCGAAAGGGACCGCCTATTTTCAAAGATTTACTGTACATCCGTTAAGCAGTTTTAGAAGTCGATTTTTCCTTGATTCGAAATGCCTTTCTGTATTAGAAGCTCCCTAGGCCTTAATGGTCTAGGCGCCCTTACTCTCTGGCGTGTATGCCACAGTCGATCCACAGGGCTCTCCTGTCAGGTCCGACCGAGATGGTGAGCTGCCACAGCTCCCTGCCTTCAAAGGTCTGCCCAATAGACCTAAGGCTGGTGCGTGGGTCGCTCTCCGCCAGCCCAGCTAAGTAGGCTTCGATCTGGAACAAGGTGGCAACAGATGTAAGTTGAAACCGGCTGATATAAACTGTAAATATTACAGTTTAAACTGAAAAATAGATGTGCATAGAGCTGAAGAAGAGCAGATTAAACTGAAAGACAGATTGTGAGGTAACAAAATGACACTGTAAATAATATACGTTCTGTATATTTCATAAAAACTCAACTGAAACGAATCATACCCATCTCATTCGGATTATATAGTCTTCTATAGGATATTATTGAAGCAAAGAATCAAAAACAACTTTATATCTCATCTGATTTCACGCAACTCCATTACCAGAAGTTTTCAGCTTCAGCTAATCAATTTGAATAAGATTCTCAGCTTGAGTGTTTCTCAAATTGTAGCAGTATGAGCTACCACTAATCGATCGTTGTGTACGCACTTCCTCGAAGCTGTTGTAGTCGTCAAAGACGACTTCTCTTGGCTCTCTGGCAGTGTTTTTGTAGTCGCGCTTGATCAACCTGCAAGGGTAAATTCATTAATTTTCAAGGAAAAGATATTGCAAATTAATCGACGACATTGCAATATGTAAATAATGTATCACTTTTCCAAACAGCAATTGAATTTAATACAATTTGAGGTAACAAGTTGAAATTACTTGGACAAAGAGGGACAAGTGAATTTGAAGATAGGCGCATGTTTTGAGTTATGCAACAGCTTGACATTAATTAATCACGTATCAGCTGTTTTTTCAAAAAAACGGTGGTGAGATCACTGCAATATGTCGACAATATCCCCGATATCAAACGCATTATGCAGTATTACCGGCCAGGGGGAAAGAAAATTAATAATAATTATTCATTTTTCCAATCCTCAATTAATAATAGAGCAAATTCTCCATACTCACTATAATGTATTTGCGTGTTGTTAAAAGATATCTAACTGTTGGATATTAGGAATATTTGAGGATTAGAGACGCTTTAATTATGCAGAAGCTTGACATTAACGCTAGAATGGTAACCCTAAATCTAAAGATACGTGAAGGAAAGATTCTCGGTCTAAGTCCATGGGAAAAAATAGACAAGTAAACTACGAAGTATGAAAAATCCGAGGTCACCATTCCAAGGTTAAGTACATAGTATTTATTAGCAATTTTGTCTCAGCACGGCCGTGAGCCAAGCAGATCATGTTGATAATGATCGTAGAAGCAGCAGGCATTTCGTCTGCAGCCTCTCACCATTCTCGTGCTTAGCATCGCACCAAAAAAGCATTATGATGAGCTGCGGTAGTTGACCAAGTGGTCAGTAATTGCTAAGCAAAGTTCTCAGTCCTCACACCGCGATCTTATGTTAAATTATAAATATTCTTCCTGAATTGGTTATCAAAGATGGGAGGATTTGTGAAATTTCCTTTGTTCTTATCAAGGCGAGTATTGCAATCAATAATAATAATGTTTGATTGAGTAAAATAGTTGTGAAAAATATATCACCAAAAATGACCTTAAATAAGATCATGGGTTAGCATGCGATCTTGGATGGAATTCAGAGTGTTGTAATTGGGGTTTAAGCAGTGTCAATTTAAATTTTTTTGTATGATTGGTGACCCGCTTGCTTTGAGGAGCAAGGGAGGTAATATTCATGCACCAGTTGGTACATGACCTCAGAAACCGTAAGATGTAAAGTGGAAGAGGCACAACTGGCACTACCACCATTGTTTTGTACTTCTACCACTTTTCGCATAACTCACCGTCAAGAAAATCACAACAGCGATATGATAAGCACCAGTTAAAACAACCGTGCAAGACTACATAGTTTGTAGCTAACGTTAATGCGTCATCAGGTTTGAACGTGACAAAAGACATTTCTCGTGCTTTTGAATCATACATAAGTTCTGGAACCATTTAATAAGCTCGCTATGTAGGATCAGCCTGATTCTGACGGTTGGGTGTTTGATCGCATTCTTAATATTTCTTGAGATCGCAACTTTTAAATAGGGTTAAACCGAAAATTATTTGATGGAAAGTAATATTACTACTCAATGTTACTCACTGCTGCACATCGTCGATCATGACTTTGCTGTGAATGGCCTCGGCAGCCAGACTGGACATGACGCCGTGACGCAGCTTGGGGTCGACCATCACATCAATCCAGTCCTTGCCTTGTCCCCACACATCCAAGTTGTGCTTCTGCAGGAGGTGTCTGACAGGAGCCTTCTGCTCCTGGCTGACTTCTAGGCGCCATACCTGGAAACTTAAGAAAAAGCAAAGGTACATAATAGCGTAAAATTGGAAAACAGAATACTCAAGATTGATGGAAAAAGCTTCCTCCAATGCTACGATATACCTTACGAAAAAATTCCCGTATTAAGAGGCTGTCAACACTTAACAACTAATTATGTTTAGCAAGTGAGTGTTTTAAAAGCTGAAAAGCTAAATTTGTTGAAACAACAACTGAGAATTGCGCAATATTCGCAGCATTGCGGTTGTCGATTATTGCATGTTATGTTCTTGGGATCTTTAACGTCTCAATTTCCTGCACCCAAAACAAAACCTTACTCGTGATACGACACTCGTGCCGTCACCAGGGCGACAAGGGCTAGCAGCACTGCAGTTCTGATCATTTTGAGCTGTGGTGACGAGCTCTCTTTGTCATCCTCTTTATATATCTTGCTGTTGCAATGGAGAGGTCATCACGACTGAACGGATTCTTGGCTTATCGTTTGAACGTAACGTTCATTTGATGATAAGCTTACTGTTGCTTTATCGTTTGAACGGCACGTTCATTTGATAGTAAGCTGGAAACTTTCTACGGTCATCATTTAGGCGTTTGCTTGGTTGCTGTATCACAAAATGAATGTTTGGGGGCTGCTGCTCATGAAATGCGAAGAGGGAGCAATATATGTATCTTAAAAGAATGCATATTTACCTCATTTTAATCTATGTAAATAGAAATGTACATGTTTTTCTGTTCAAAATCCTAAATTTACGAAAGTTCTCCAACAATTGATTTGGAACTTTGACAGAGCGTTGCATTTGAATACGTGCGTGTTTCATATATACGCCTTTGAAAACATGTTTTTTCAAACATTGCCTTTTGAAAAATGCCATTTTTTGTTGGCCATTTTACCAACGCGTGACCGGATACAGCTGATATGAGAATAATTTTTTTATCATACATTCAATGAAGTTGGACAACAACAAGAGTAGAATTACAAAGGTACACGTTTTCAAAATTTCAATGTTCTGTCTCTACTCAGTAGAATACGAAGCAAAATTGTCCATACCCTATCAGTTTAAAAAACATGAATTTTCTCAGTACACAACGGAAAAAATAAGAAATGATAAAATAATAAGTCGTCGTAGCATATTAGACGAGATAATTTGTAGCTCTTCAAAACTTCGCTGTACAAGTACTGGGGGTACGAGTAAATATTTCACAGCGATGACGCAGGTTGGAAATCTCCGTTTTCATCGGGGGTGGCTAACTCTTCACGGTACAAGGATGTTAGCATTGCCTCCTCGTAATGGTTGCCGATTTTATCGCAACATTACAGGGTTAAAAACATTTGTAAAATACGTTCATACGTATTTAAAATTAGTGCACCATGCGAGAGAGAGTGTGCGAAACGTATTTGTATTAATATTTATTTAAAATTAGTGCATCATGCGAGATAAAGTGCACGAAACGTATTTGTATTAATATCTATGACTTTACTTTTAACAAAGCAGCAACAATCAGGCTCCTGGCTACAACAGAGGAGAACGCAAGCTAATTAAGACTCCCTAAGCTGTCCGGGTAGAGAAATGAGTTTCTTTATTGATCTTGCTTTACAAAATCGGCAGAGTGTGATTAGCTAATGAGCGACGTCTTCTAAGAATCTGCTTATCGATGAACTCAGACGCCTCTTACGATCGATTCTAAAAGTTACAGAAATTAATCATGAAAGATCTTTATTTCGTGTATATTATTTCCACATTTTATACCATTGGCACAAAACTAAAATATATCAGTAAACTTAGACATTCCACCTGAAACGAATGAGTCCATGCATTCTCTTCAGTTGTGATCATTTTTAGTTTTTAAAGTAGGAGAAAGTTACCACCAAAATGTAATTTTTGGTTGATGAATGCTACAGAAACGTACCTTGAACAAGCGACGTCCATGAGCACATCACCCATGGTCTTGCGTGTTCGTTATGAGTAAAACTCCTAGTCGGGTTAATATCGATATCATTTGAATCCAATGCTAGTTGTTCTAGGGCTATAAGACATAAGTGCAGCCTTCTGATATCATAGATAAATAAACATTTTCTCTTCTGTGAAATTTACCGCAGCAAGATAAATGATTTATTAGAATTTTTACTAAAATATTTAGTTAACGCGTGTCTCTGAACGTTATGATAATTAAGTATTGAATAAAGGGAACAGAAAGAACTTCACGGCCACAATATTAAGTTAGGTTCACCCATAAAATGACTTTCATTTACCTTCAAAATATGCTCCTCGGAAAATAAATTAGTTCCCCGGGCTACTAATGTGGTCTAGGAATCCCATTAGTACGATCAGTAGCGGTAAATCTATGCGGCATCGAGTCTACAAGTGTTGTCAAGTACACCTGGTCGATTTTAACACATTCTCCAAGTATTGGACCAATCAACCACTGTTACGTAATGGTCCACTGTTGGGTAATGGTATGCCTGTGCGCCAACACTCATTTTATGTGCGTTTACAGAAAATCTTTATAGTTGAAATATTAAAATAACTAAATACCATTAATCCGAGTAAAGAATGATAGAAGAATATCTAGCTTCAAAAAACGAAAGTATCGCCGAATTCTAGTTTGGTTCCCTCGAGTCTTGAGGGCAGGAGTTAACATTGGCCGTTTACGAGCACCTCTGCTCCGTGTATCCGTTGCCTGGAGTTCCCTACGCAGAGTTCGCTCAGAAAAAGCAGAAGGGCCATCATTGACATTCCACAGTAATTCCATCTTTGATGCAAAGCAATTCCGGTCATCAATTCGGGACTCACGGTGGCGGTCCCTATCGGTTAGAATTTTCTTACGACCCCAATTTTACTTTGAGTTGCCGTATGTACCGGATTGTTTCCATTGTTGGGAGATCCGCATAACAATGCGGTAGGAAACACCAGCGAATTCCGCCACTTCCTTCATTTGGTGTCCCTTAGCCCGATTAAATCAAAGGCTCCTTGTGCCATTCCGAGACGTCTTGCTGCCGTGCTATCGCTCTGGAGCAACTAAGAAACAAGTACATACATTGCCAGCTCTAAAAATGAAGACTGATCCCTATTCAGTACTTGCATACAACCTCAACTTCGATCACAGCTTTGAAAACCGATTGATGAACGCCGTAAGTAATTGGAGCTCGAAAAACAATAGATGACTAGTTTCTTGTCCGTGAAGCTGGGTTTCCGACGTAGTGCCGTATAGACGCCATTGTGACTACCGAGAAGAATAGGAAGAATCTTCGAATCGTTCAACCGAAATAGATGCATTTGATGGAGGGTATGCAACAACGTATTAGAGCATAGAGTCTAGTTTTGGGTGCAGTCGGGAAGAAATCAGGAATATTTTCTGCATGAAAACTTAACGAATAAACCGTTGATACCACTGTGCATAAGATCGCACTTATAACACGACAAGAACACGAAGATACTGTAGGTTTGATGACAGTGAGATATCAGGGCACAAACAATAGTGCTGCATACATACGAGTAGCTACAGTCATTCAACAAGTCTGTGATTTCAAAAATCATATTGTAAGACATGCAGATAATGAAATACTGAATTTCATTTACGAGTGCCGCTTTATAAAAAACGAGGTTCACATGGGACAGCAACCGAATCAAATATTAGCTTCCATGAGTTGCCATGATTATTCTTTTTAATTGCAGACCCGAGCAAGCACTATTATTTTGACTTTACCATTACATTCAAACACGCAGCCAACGCTACCGGTATTACTACGTACAGACTTCACAACCTACTGATTTGTCGTATTTCTCTTAGTTACATTTCGGATGTAAGTTTTACGCGAGTTTTAGATTAGGAATTCTCTCGGGAGGTGATTCCTACACGACCGCTTGTTCGGCTTTGTTGTTTTACCATGTATTTTAAGCATCTATGGACAAGAATAGCCCGTCATTTTGATATGAGCCCCTTCATAAACCAATTATCGTGTAACAGGAGTATTACTTTTATACTAATTGAGAGTCCACCCCTTCACACACAGGCTAAGTCAAATCATTTCTCCCCACGATAGGATAAGTCACACTATCTATCAACCGTGATCGATTCGGCCAATTTCACATCGGATAATACTAATGAATTTTATTTTTTCTCCCCTGGTTAACCCATATCGTTGAAACTCATCCTTTATATTTATTCTCCCAGCGACCCAGAAAGTAATTCAGGCTGCTCGTTGTCACAAACTGAACCCAAGAAGATTGCAGATAGAAACCTGATTATATTGAAACTCATCGGCTGACTATACATACTTTGGCGATGTACGTACATGAGGTGCTTTTTAACCTTTAGGATGAATATTGAAAGCCTTATTGCACATATCTACTCTGATCATGTTGACCGGGAATGAATAGGAACAACTTATCCTCTTATTCTTGAGGCATGTAAGAGAACTGCAGAGCAATTGAGACCCCCATATGTTACGGCTGATGTGGTTCACACGACTGCGCTGACCAGACCCGCAACACCTGTGGCCGTACGTAAGATTTCACGCACTTTTAGGGAAAAACGTGAGCAACGTCTCAGAGCAGATACAAGTTTCTAGACAATGTACGTGAGATATTTGTTTATGTATAATTTCAACACAGTTATTGGCACGTCCTAGGAGACTACATGTTGTAGATTGCTTTTTTTTATTCATGTCGTGAGAAATATGCGCAATGCGGTATCAGACTAGCCAACTGAAACGCTTCGCTCACATTACCTTTTCATTGGTCTTGCGATGGAGTAGATTTTGGTTCTACCTAAAGTTATAACTTAATTACGGGAAAACAAAAACTCATGTTCGGTCCAATACAAGTTTATTTCGATGAGCGTATTTTCCAGTACATTGCATTAATATTTTCGCTGCTCCAACAAATGAGGGTGGAGTCGAATTCTGGCTTGCGAGGTTGCCTGCTGGCGCCGTGTGGGACTATGCATCCCAGTGGCTTACGAGGTCAAAAGTGATCATTTTATATTTTTCAAAACTGCGCATAAAAAGAATGGTGCAAGAGAAAGTTGTAGGTGCCACACATTTAGCAATTCACCATTAATGATTTCATGAGGGAAATATGAGAGACGCAAAAAATCAAGACTTTTTGGTAAACGCTTAAAAGTGTATCCCACCCTACCAAAACTTTTTGACATTTTAATTGGATGTTTCAAAACTTAAATTAAACCCTGAAAATAAACTTATATTTATCTGTAGATTACGAAAAAATACCAACTGTTTATAAGTTTTCATATGAATCATATCGATGTTAGAAAGAAGAAATATTTTAAATTTTATTAATTGCGAATTATGAAATCGTTTGTGAAAAAATTCTGGTTAAAACATCTCTCACAATTTACAATTAGTTACTTCATGTGAAAAAAAATGAAATTGCAAGGACAAATATTTTTCCCGGTTTTCTTGCAGAAAGCCCTTACAATTGGTACGAGCCCTTTCACTTTACGATATTTTTCGATATTTCATTGAAGGTTCCAAATTCGATGAATCTGAACGCATGCACTGATATCATCCTGCAGATTCAGAAAAAAGAAGTATTTTCAAAAGGTTTTTTGTCCATCTTACGGGACGTGCGCGAGATCTTACTCACCATGACAGAACCGGCCATTCAAAGATCCCGCTCATATCCTTACATAATCATTTTTCAATTATTTATATCAACTTCAGCTCAATTTTTCCCTCCAGGACATCAGATTAAATGAAATGAATGCGTATAATTCGATGTGTGTAACTATTTTTTAACCAAATGCATTGAGTTTGACTAACTGATACACAATCATTATTTTTCATTCAGTTAAAATACTTGACGATCGTGGTCTAATAAATACGAGATCCGGTGAGTGTAACCCTACACTGAGGGAGGTCGTCATGCGAGAAACCAACGCAGTCCAATTCCTGAACGCTGGACAAATAATTTTTTGATTTCGGCATTGCAATAGCGTCAAACATTGGTATTTGTATGCCGTTTTCCATGATTCACATGTTCCCTCGAAATTTTGAAACGATTCATAAGATCTAAGTTAATTTCATGGCAAATGGTGTTTCAATTTTCGTATGCTCAAGATCACGTGCCTCTAGATAAACTGGAGCCGGTTTAACAAGGAGACAAAAAATTATTATTGTTAACTAAATATGAAACAAAAATACATGTACGTCCAATATTTTCTTAGATTCGATTTTCTTCGAACTTTTTTGGTAAAATACGAGTCCCAAACATCGAGGTATAGCGTACAGCAGAATTCAGGGAATAGCCAAGATGGCGGCAATGAGACCCGTCCAGGTCTCCTCGGCGGTCGGGACGATCTGATCAGCAGGCAGCAGGAAGCCATACTGCCCCTGGTCTCGCAGTTCGAGGGTGTACGAGTAAACGATGCCCAGATCGTAGCTGTAGTCGATAGTGGTGCCCGCTGCAGGGTCTGTGATAAGATATACAATTGTTTCTAGTGACTTGAAACCTTCCACAATATGTTTATGAGCTTATGGAAACACGATACTGCATGGTTCGACCCTCTAACCCGTGTTTTTGTACCCGAGCTTGTCCAACGATATTTACCATCGTTTGATGCTATTTGAAACTGCTCTGCTTCTGAAAAGAGTTTGAAGTGTGAAACGTATTGACATATGCATTTAAAATGTGCTAGAGGCTTCTGAAAAGAGTTTGAAGTGTGAAACGTATTGACATATGCATTTAAAATGTACTGTTTCTGGAGCTTCATAATTCACAGCATGCAACTTTCATTCAACTGCGACCAATTAACGCATAGCGCTCTTTCGGAGAGCTCTCGTCATGAACATTAGTCTCTCAAAAGTCCATGCGAGAATAAAAATGTGAACCCCTTCGCTTACAACGGATTTTAATTTATTTTCGTTTTCGATGCACGTCCCGCGAATTACTTCGATATGAGTGTCGCTGGGGCGATCTACTCGTGAAAAGACTGCCTCATTTATCACAACTCGAGTTTCGCCAATTATGGGCCCGAATACGAGCGACTCCCACGCTCGTAAATTGCTTAAAATTCCGTATGTTCAAAGTTTGTCTCTGGAGCTGCTATGATTATTGAATTTCCAGTTGAGAACCCACTTCACTGATATTTTAGATGACGAGATATGAATTCAGCTTTGCTTAGCAAATAGCTCTACTTATGTGAATTACCCCTTCTTTAATTAGAGAAATAAGATAATCCTAACGTGAACATTGCAAAAGTTCTTAAAATAAACCTCATACCTACACAAACATCGAGATAATCTAGTTATAAAAATGACAAGTCCGTAAAAAAACATATTCATCAATGCAACGAATACTCAGTTGCAGTCTGTCAAAAAAAATCGCAGGAAACAAAGGCACATTCCTCCCTGGAGAGGCTAGCGTACGATGCCCTGTGTGGACCTCCAGTGCTTGGAACTCACAGATGGTGGAGTACACAGGCCCGTACGCGTACTGCTTCCCGTGGACTGCCTCCAGAGCTCCCACTCCAACCTCTGTCACTCGATGCTGTAATAGAAACAATAAAAACGATTCACATCCATTATTTTGGCGTAGGTAGTACACTTGTTTGTTGTTTTGGCATATCTTTCGGTCACCTTCAAGACTAGACCTCTTCCTTACAAAGCTGCTACATCAATGGCATCATTAACGAACGAAGCACGTCTATAGCAGCTGGAATTCAGTATGCTGTAATATTAAATGAGAAGAGTTCACTGAGAAACAAATCCAACTGAAGCTCACGTCTGTAAAAATACACATTAGCTTCTGAATTTAAGGTGGGGGATGTTATCTTAGCTGCCGACGCATTGTCCTCGCTCAATTTACAAAACGCTGCAGAACAGTTACCTCTTATTGGAAGTACTTGTGTATTTTTGAAAGCAAAAGGGGGAAAAGTTAAGACAAAAAGACTCTTTCATCAAACCCATCGATTGTCAGAAGATCAACACAAATCAAGGTTGGTCCCCATGAAGATGACTTACCAGCTCATGGGCGTCTGGTGTCGGCTCATTAGTGTAACCGAAGGGGTACAGCCACAGCTGACTGTACGAGTGGATGCTGAACAGAGCCTTCGGGAGCAGAGCCTTCATTGCAGCCTGGGCGGCTTGCGTCTCTAGCTCAGAAGCAGCGCTGGGCCCTGAAAGGGAGATTGGCATCGCATTTTTTAACTAAGTGGTATGCACTACTTGTCTACACGGTTACATTAAAGGACAAAATAAGTGCATACGAAGATTCTACAATTTAAAGTATTAATGTATTATTGAAAAATATAATTTTGTTTTTTCTCGGCTATAGTGCACGAAACGTGAGGAACATTCATGCATCCTGGACTAGACGTGAGATGAATATTTCTAAATTCGAGAAGTCAAAAAAGCAAAGATGTAATTCCGTATTCAGGTGACTTCAATAGGACTTTTGATCAGTATATTCCCAATTCATCCACTCCACCAGACAGATAAAATTTTTATTGGATTTTTTTAGTTTAAAGAGCACTGGACTCAATGTACAGACCTCTGTAGGCAGCCGAGCATGGGTTTCTTGACGCCCCAGCTTCGCCGAAGTGATCATCAAAGTTTCTGTTCAGGTCGATGCCAATGCAGCTACTTACGGACGTTGATTGGCGGTTCTTCCTCCAAAGACGATCAGTCTGAGCAAACAATACGGAATAAATTCATACATGTCATGAGGAATATTTAGTTAGCTGAGCACCTCGAAACTCACATTCCTTTTCTACCGGCTACGCTTTTTCATTAAATTTCATGAACTGTTTTAATTTGTATAAACATATTAACACGAACTGATTGTCTAGCGTGTCCTTTCACACAGTTAGGGAGCTTGGCTCATTTTATAAAAACACCACGTGAACGCTAGGATTAGCCAGTTTTAGACGCTCATGTTGCACTATGGATAACAACTACACACTACGATAATTGTGGCATATAGCACTTACTTTAAGGGCACACCGACTGTGTTGTCTTTCAAGATATTCAGATCAGCTTTCCTTTCACGTTTCATTATTGGCAATCATCGCGGATACCAAGATACACAAACTCATTGTGATTCATTCTCAAGTAAATTCATGTTCTGATAATGATATTTGATTTGTTCTCTTGATTCAAGTCTGGCCAGAGAGCGAGCAAATTTAGGAGTAGCAGGATCAACGACTCGTCAAAGTCTATATCCCTGATTTCAGTATTGTACAAATATAAATCAGTTATGGAAATTCCAAATCATCGCCTGAAATAAATCCCGAAACTTGATTTTATTTTATCTGAGCCGAATATAAACTTGGCTTACAGCTTCATGGCAGGCTGTCATTAGTTACATTAAAAAATACACGACATAATTTATTTGTCTTTGCTGCTAGGTGTACTCTGCCAGGTGCAGTTTCCGAGCATAAAGCATTCAGGCCTTCTACCATATTTATCAAAACTTTATTGTCACTTAACACTCAAACCGAACTGCGAAGTAAGGTAGGACTAAGCGATGTTTACGTGTGAGGTGATATAGAGTCTGTCACACTTGTGGTCAACCCCTCCTCCGGCAAAGATGAGTTAACTCGTATTATTAACCTGATTGGTATTTCTCAAGTTTGGGGTAGCAAACTCGCAAAAATTTTTATTGTAAATGATGAAGGTGGAAATGAGTTTTCTAATCCTTCCTTGACCTCTCGCGGTATAAACTGGCCATTCCTGAGTATCATGTAAGGAAAAAGTTACAAAAATCCCTTGAATGTAGCATGTGTTTGTCGAAAACACCAACAGGGGCAGAGTTAATGAAAACTTACAGCAGTGTAGGCGTAACCGTCAGGGTTATACACGGGAACAATGTACAAGTCGTAAGAGACTACGAGTTGAGTGACGGAGCTGTCGGAGCCGTAGCTGCTGAGCAGATGGTTGATGCCCCAGAGACAGGTGGCCTGAGTGATCCATCTGGGAATTATGAAGGAAATTCACTTATTTACTCATAAAGTAGGGAACTCGAAATAGAATTTCATGAGTTTCAATCTTTTAATGGTCCTTTTTAATGGAAGAGTTGATAATGTAAAAGCGAAGTTGAAAGTCCAAATCAGGGAATTCGGTTACAATTTTTGTACTTTTCTCCCCAAATGTCGAAATATATTCATAGAACATAGGTAAACTCTCATGATATGGAGTGTTTGACATACTATGAAAACATAGATTAGTAATAATTAAAGTATCATCTATCAAAGAAGTTTTTTAGTATCTTCTCGGTAAAAACTCAGTATGAGTATTCAACTCGCTCCATAACAAAAACATCATAATCATTAGTATCAATATTCAACTTATTCCCTAGCATGGACGCCCAATTGCTAGACAAAAAGGATGAACTCATTCTGTCCCAATCGTCAGTAGAAATATCCAACTCACTCCCTAGCGTGGATGCCGCAGTCGACCCAGATGCCCGGCTTGCCGGGGCCCACTGAGATGATGAGCTGCCAGAGGTCTCTGCCTTCCACCGACTGGCCCAGAGACCTGAGGCTCACGCGGTCGTCGGTCTCGGCCAGGCCACCCAGGTATGCTTCAATCTAGTTTTTACAAACTTTAAGTTTCTGCGAGATGTAATTCAAATTGCACGTTCCCTCCATTCATATTGATGTTACGTAACTTAAACTTGAAAAACGCTTGTGAAAAGCAAATAGGAAGTTTAAATTTAGGATCGTGTATGAACCTCATAAGGAATTATGAGGTTCACTTTTCTCTGATATTTTCAACTGTAGTTAAGATTCAGAACAAGAACCCCCACTCACGTCCTCAAGTTTGTTGTACTGGTCGAATGCCATCGAAAAATTAGCTCGGGTGGCGAGGTTTCGGAAGTCTCTTTCGATGAGCCTGCGACATTGAATTTCACTATTACAAACAAAGGCCACTAGAGCATAAGTAGCTAAAGGTAGCGAGTTCCTCATTTAAAAAAGCACAATTCCTCTTCGTACGACCACTTGATAACGAAAGAACGAATTTAGTAGATCATACTGAAAAAATGTAATGTGATAAAGCGTAACCGAACATGAAAATAAGCTGTTTCGTAAAGCAAACCCCGACGGTCAATTAATTGGGATTCAAGTTCTAATTTGAGCAGATAATCGTGATAAAATGAATGTCAGTTCTGCTTTTTTCATGAAGTCCAAGAAGCTAAATAAGATGCCTGAATAATCCTATGACTGAAAACAAAATTATCAGACGAAACTTAAAAAATTGAACAACTTTGCAATCTCCTCCGAAACCCGTTACCAAAATAATCGCATTAATAAGAAACAAACTTCTGCCTAACCAAAGAATTGAATTCAAAAAGCTGAGCTTGTACAATTTTCATTCGAAATTGTTCAGTCAAAGAAATTCATATGCAGTGCTGTCTTGCGGATGAGTAATTGAACAATAGCAATTTCACGTTGGAATTTTAAGTGAATGTGCAATACTTACGGCTGCACATCGTCGATCATGACTTTACTGTGAATGGCCTCGGCAGTCAGACTGGACATGACGCCGTGACGCAGTTTGGGGTCGACCATCACATCAATCCAGTCCTTGCCTTGTCACCAAGTTGTGCTTCGCCAGGATCTGGTTGAAGGGAGCCTTCTGCTCTTGGCTCACTTCCAGGCGCCATACCTGGAAACTGAAGGACATGCTTTGCTACTTAAAAATCGAAGAATTCTCAGTGAGAACACTCTATCTAGAAGCATTCTACGTGAGCGTCGTCGTTGGCAAGCAGAGGGACTTTTGATTTTTCGAGTTTCCTGGACGCAAGAATTTGCTTGCGTCTATTACTCTTGAAAAAACGTCTGAATATTTGATTAAAATGATGCAACATAGATAATTATTCTGGCAATAATGAAACCTATTGATAACATAAGCACTGAATAATAAATTACCGACCTACGGTCTTTAGCAAATGTTATGGACACTTTCAAATATCGAAGCGCCCGATAAAATTCACACCGGGCCGTGGTTCTCAGACCAGGGCTTACCTCCTCGTCCGCAATCACTTGTGCTGCTGCTACACCTACTCAAATGCCTTTATATGCCTCGAGAAACATATATTAATAAAACTTCCAGTTTCTTTGTCATTCTACATGCTTGTTCACTGTAGCAAAAATTTCACTGTGCAATTGAAGACAGTAGGCACTTGGATAATTCGTTAATATGTTTTTTCGGTGAATTTTTTACTCGCTTTCTGTGGTAAATAAAAATTGCAGCTGTATACCACGTGCAGCTTAGATACTACTTGATACTCACACATTACATGTGCTGAGAACTTTAACTGTACCGCATTTGCATATCAGATGTAAACTAAAATAACTAACATAAAATGCGTAACAGATGTTGCTTACTAAGGCAAAACTCACTGTAATAAGTCCTAATAAATAAATTTTCAAGGAGATTACAAAAATTGAGTATTTAATTGGTAGTGTGCAACAAAAAATCCGAAAGAAACTTGTTAAATTTAAAAAATTCTTCCTCGTTGAGGTTGTGCCAAACAGAACTTCTGTCCGCGAAGCATGAAAACCTAGCAAAAATATTTCCAACGAAAAGCACGCGGTGCTTCTTCTCACTTGTCATAGGGAGCAGCAGAGGCCGCAGCGACAGCTACTAAAGGGATTAACGCTACTACACTAATCATGGCTGACTGAGGCTCACAGCTTCTTCGTTCTACATTTTAAAGCCCCCGATCTACTTCGCAGCTACCGTCGGTTAGCGGGAAGACAGCTACTCCAGGTGTGATGATATCACCGGTAATTACCATGTTTGAGATTTGACAGGTTTTAAAGTGGCGGATATCGTGAGATCGTTTTTTTTATCATTCTAATAATTTTTATCCATTCTGTATCTGGATTATTATACACTCGATCTATTGTTTATATTGATCTCAGCATATGCTTAAAGTATGTGTATAAACAGCATATGCTATGTACATTCTTATACGTATTATACTTACAATCTTGCACGTACTCACATCGATAGGAGTGCATGTATGCACAAACAAATATTTATATTCAAATAGATAAGCACCTTTGCTTTATACAATCATCAATCAGTTACCCGCCCTCTCACATGTTCTTTGACGGTCAAAATAACCTTTAGGCCTAACTGGACTCGACAATCACAAAATTCCCATGGCAGTCTCCAAGTTCTCAGCCACAGACAACCTGACCCAGACGCGCCCCAGTGTCTCACGAGTCAGACAGAAGTCTAGATATTAATGCCTAGACAAGGGCGTCGAGTGCTTTGCCACCAGCTGCAGATCGTAAAATCTGTTGTAGAAGAATAGTAAAGGAAATTGTACCGATGAAAATCGCACGTGCTGCGGACGTGCCAGACATGTGAGCATTCGTTATTTGGGAATTAGAGTTCTCTATTGAACTCACCTGTATTAGGAGTTATTAAGTGATGTAACCGGTACGGGGATGGCCGTAGCAAAAATATTTCCATAAGGATAACACTCGATATGAGGATAATCTATCAATCCTCTTGATAAATATGTAAACCACTTTAAGATATTTAAGAGTTCAAAGCAAAATGAAGATCGATTTAATGCTATTGAAGTTTCCGAAACATTGTCAATTTATTTTAAAATGCCTGAAATTTGGGCGAATATGTTATAGCAATTACAAGAAATTACAATGCTAAAACTCGCACCTTCACATTTACACTTTTACCTGCCGTTGATGCGAAGTGAATGTCTTACTCTGCAGAATACCAGCAACACGTTCACTGAAGTTGTGACACTTGCTGAAGTTGTGACACTTGCTAAAGTGGTCACACTTCGTGAAGTTGAGACACGAACTGGTGTGACACTGGCTGAAGCTGTGGCACTGACTGAAGCTGTGCCACTTGATGAAGTTGTGATGCTGAAGTCGTGACATAATCTACGTTTTTGTTGGAGCAATTTCATGAACATTACTTGTGAGTGACCTCATCAATCCTAAATTTGTAGTTCTGCCACGTTTTCAATTTTACTTCAGTCGAATTGGCTAGTTTTTGAAGCGGTAGCTCCGAAAGCTACAAATTGTAGAAATCGCCAGCGTCAGTGTTGAGTGATACAGCTCATTTTTTCATAGAAATCGACGGTAAAACTAATGAAAACCATTCTTCTCTACGAAGCGCCAAGGTTAAGAAAATCTAAACTGCCTGCCTTTGTTTGATAAAATTCCATCCTGCACTGTAACGCTAAGTTCTTCAACGCTCCGTGGTACATTGTAGAAGTAGCAGGAAAAGGAGCCTCACTGTGTGGCCCTGAGAGAAGATTCAGCAACTCGGCCGTGAGCTTGTTCGCTGTGGTGACTTAGCACGAGTCCCTGAGGTGTACCCTAAAGATGGTCGCTTTCGGATGAACCGGTAATTATCTACGAGACCTGGCACGGCAAGGGTATTTAATGGCTGAAACGAATTTCTCTTCCACTTGCAGAGTTATGTGACTACAACTTAAATAGTAGTATGGACCTGAGGAGCAGGGACCCAGGAACCTCATACGACAGAGGGAAGAAGTAGTCTGAGTGGAAGACCTGACTGCAGAAATGTTGTCCAACATGCAGGCGCCGCAAGGCGAATTACTCTCGGCCCGGTGACGACAGGCGATCGTTTCCCTCAACTTGAATTAAAACCAAGCTCCGCTTGCGGCTGTGATTGTGGTGTGTTGCAGAGCTGATTAGGATAAAAAATTACCAGCTGTCAAATTTTGTTATTCCACTACGGAGGAGTTGTGATTTAGGAAATCGTATTATAGCTCGAAGTTGTGAACTTAATGGTCTAGCGTTATTTATTTCAGTATTTGGTGAGGTATATAACATGTATTTGAGGGATGTCAAATTTTTCGATTACTCGGAAATTAAATATAGCTTAATGATATTTCATATTTTGATCAACGCGTGAATGCTAATGTATAAATGAAAGAGACTTCGAAACTTGCAGACTAAAACATTTATTCAAACATAATTAACATTAGAAAAATTGCGTAATTTCACGATTGGTGAAGCTCTGGCACAAATTCTGGTTTCGAAATTTCAATCTTCACTGCCGCCGGAGTGAAGTGAAACTTGCTTCTCTGCCGGCAGTCTTCTCGTGGTGCCTCCTAATGGAATGTAAATCTTCCTCTTTTAGAATTAGACCTTCCCAAGCTTCTAATTTTTTTTTAAAGCCCTCCTTTAAAGTTTCTATATTGGATGTTACCTTTCGAGTGTAATGTAAAATTTGAAGTTTTCTAAATAGAAATGTAGTTTTTCAAACTGTCTAACTTCTCTCGTGGGCTCCATGGCGTACTGGTAGCGTGATAGCCTCGCAGACGAGAGGACCCGGGTTCGAATAACGGCTCAGGCGAGGCATTTCGCGTCACCAGGGAGCAAGGGTTCACAGTAATAAGAATTAACATAACTATGTCTGTATGCACCTTTTCAAAGTTAGGCCTGATTAAAGAATAGGTTTTACTCAGATATTAATACAACTTCTATATTTTATAGAAACTGTCCTATCACTTTCTTTCCATAAATTTGTCCCGCACCTCAACTTGCAACTCACAGACGATCAGAACGTTGACTAAGAGTGCTGTCATTTCATTGTTCATACGAGTCACACTTTACACAATCCACTAACTCGTTTCATTCTCATTGGACTCGAGTCAGAAGACCGGAGTAATAGGCGAGGTGTAAGTGTGGTGCTTTTCTGCAACGGGAGTCACAGCCCAGTACGAAATATTGAAACAGTCAAAATAAATTGGCATCTTCACATCGGTTGGCGTATGACGTGGATATTTAAAGGGCCCGCAGCTGTTGTTAATTACGTCTTCTGATGAGTCAAATATTTAGATCCCGACCCTCATAGCCATCAGGTTGATTGATCTCCTCCCTCAGTCACCCAGTCTCTTTCTAAAATATTTTTTCATTGAAACCCCGAAGTTCGGTGTGTACAGCCCGTTTTAGGGCACTATTGCCTGCATATCCAAGTCTGAGGACTGTTCAGGATTCATCAGCAAATTGTATTGGAATTTACTAGTTTGGTTATGATCAGGAAATAACTTTGATGAAAAGTCCCAGGTGGGTGTGATGAATCTTTTGACAAATGATGAGAAGGAATCTCCTGACATGAAGACCTTAGGTTATAATCAACCTTGAAGACCCTAAGTAGAGTACGGCCTCGACGTGTCCTCATTGTAGTTTCAGAAATATTCTAGACAACATGAGGAGAGAGAGAGAGACTTGTGGCATAATAGAAAATTCTTTAGTTAAACCTGGAAATGCATGATATTTGGTTTCATCATTTTGAATTAGCTTAGCAATAGATCTGGCAATAGGTGCTGCTTCCCAACTGGCTTGAATATCTATTGATGAGTCTGTGTTGCTACAATATTGCATTGCCATGAAATTAACTAAAACGAACCCAAATTCTATTGACAGAGCAAGTACTCGGTGTAAAATATATAGAAAATACAGAGAATCTGGACCAGATCAAGGTTTTCCGACTTCCTGGACGGCAATACGCCTTCACCTCACACCCCCGCGTTCACCGTATCTGCTTGGCAGGGTGGAGGCCCACTCTCAGGCTAGGATTTTCCTTGCTCGTTTAGTACGTCAGGTTTGGTTAGATAAGAGGAAGATGAGCCCTGTAATGGCGAGGTGAGTGCGAGCATACGGTACTCTAGGACGGGCATCAAGGAACAAGGTAAACACGTGGAAGAGCAGTGGCATTAGACTTTCGTACGGAGTGATATATTTACAATGAGCAAAAATATTTCAAGCAACTAAATGAAAACTCAATTTACAACGAATGAAGTCTAAACAGAGTGAAACATGGGAAATTTTACAATGATGTACTGTTTCACATACTCTACAGTGAATAATTTTACAATTTTCCGCAGTCCAAAGCAACTTGGAACTCTGTAGAAAATACGTGGTTTAATTTGCACGGCAGAACACTCCCTCGCCGGCACAGATCAGACACACACACACACATAACATCACTAAAATGCCTCCAAATCACAGTAGCTATAGAATCAAGGAGAGTACAAATAACCTTAAAAGGCAATCCTTCCCGCGAAACCATCAACTCAGAAAAT